>QEPC01007499.1:3820134-3839982 GCA_003113815.1 Sphenodon punctatus | reverse complement strand
GAAAGGTAGCCTCGAACCAGAGACAGGAGGTGTGTGTGTATGGGGTTGTAGAGGTAGCCTTGAACAGTGGCGGGAGGGTGCGTGTGCGTGTTTAGAAAAGTAGCAGCCTCGAACCCGTGCTGGGGGAGTTGGGTGGGTGTGTCCGTTTACAAAGGTAGTGTCGGGAGGTGTGCCTTTACAAAGGTATCGAGCTGGAGGGGAAGAGTAGTCTCTAGACCGTGTGTTTGGAGAGCATAAGGGGCATGGTAACTTCAAACTGCTGGTAGTAAGGCATGTGCGGGGAGCGGAGTAGAGGGTGGGAGTAAAGCTGAGGGGAAAGATAGCCTCTGGCCTGTGGTAGAACGTAGAGAGTAGGGGTGAAATATATCCTTGAACCAGTGGCAGGAAGGTGTGTGTGTGTGAGAGAGAGAGAGAGGAGAGTAAGGGAGAAAGGTAGCCCAGGTAGAGTGACAAGAGATGCAAATTTTAGGACACTTATGGGAAATACAGGTTGTAGAGCTGCATTGGAGTCAATTCAGCCCTGCAACCTGTATTTCTCATAAGTGTCCTCTAACATTTGCATATCTCTGGCCACCGTACCTCAGCCCATGTGGCGAGAAGCCCAGGGAAGGAGGTGAGTGGTAGCTGCCATCCATGGCCAGGACAAACAATGTGGGTGTGGAGTGGATCTGTATTTAGTGACAGAAAGTGATTGGGCTGAAGTGGGAGGAGAGAAGGTGGTAGGGTTGCCATCATCTGCACTTTGACCTGAGCCTTCCATAGGCCAAAATGGGAGTCTCCGGGTCAAACTGCAAAAGGTGGTAACCCTAGGATCCGGCTTTCTCCAGGGACAAGTATGTGCGTACTGTAGTGGAGGTGGTGAGAGGTGGGATAGTATTTTATTTATTTATATTAAAGCTTATATGCTGCCCCCTCCTGCCTCGGGCATCTCGGGGCAGCTAACAACATTTTTAAAACATTGAAAACCTATTCAAATACACAGTGATAAAATGACA
This sequence comes from Sphenodon punctatus, assembly GCA_003113815.1. NCBI lineage: Eukaryota > Metazoa > Chordata > Lepidosauria > Sphenodontia > Sphenodontidae > Sphenodon > Sphenodon punctatus. Next base: position 3,838,987 of record QEPC01007499.1, on the reverse strand, counting down.
ATTAAAACAACCTAAAAAGCCCATACCCATCTCCCTCGATAAAGGCCCAGCAGAACAGCCAGGTCTTACGCTGTCTATGGAAAGAGGGGAGGTCAGTAATCAAGCGGACCTCCAATGGGAGGGAATTCCACAGCCATGGTGCAGCCACAGAGAACCTCCTCATAGCTGCCCCGGGCAGCCTGGCAGGAGGGGCGGGGTATAATTTTTTAAAATAAATAGACACCTGGGAAACCCTGAGGAGGGCGCCCCCGGCCGAACGCAGGGGCCGATCCAGGATCCGGAGGGTGAGGTGGTCCTGCAGGTAGGTGGGGCCCAAGCCGTTTAGGGTCTTAAAGGTCAGCACCAACACCTTGAATTGGGCCTGGAAAACCATCGGCAGCCAGTGCAGAAAGCGAAGCACTGGTGTAATGTGCTCGAGTCAGGAGACGGGCCGCCGCGTTCTGCACTAGCTGCAGCTTCCGAACCAGCCCCAAGGGTAGCCCCACGTAGAGTGCGTTGCAGTAGTCCAGTCTCGAGGTAATGAAAGCATGGATGACTGTGGCCAGATCCGAGTCTGAGACATGGCCTAAGCTGATGCACCAGATGTAACTGGTGAAATGCCCCCTTTGCCACAGCTGCCACATGAGCATCCAGGCGGAGCTGCGGATCCAGGAGCACCCCCAGACTCCGGACCTGAGAAACCATGGGAGAAAGGTATCTACTATCTGTTGGAGGGAAGGGACACAGAGAAGCGACCTCTGTTTGCTCACAAAGTTGTGGAGGTGGGGAGGCTTTTAGAGAAAGGTAGTCTCTATCCAGTGTGTGTTTATGTGGAGGGAGAGAGTAGGTGAAAGAGAGAGCCTCTCTCCAGTGACACCTCTTCAAATCCTTCCTAAAAATCTGCCTCTTCCATCAAGCTTCTCCCTAGCTCCTCTCCCTCCTAAATTGCTCACTGATGTGGTTGCTTCTCTTTATACCAAGAGTGGGGAACCTTTTCTGCCATGGGGCCCACTTTGAAAACGAATACAAGCTCTGAGGACCACATAGAAGCTGCGGGTGGAGATGCTTAAGGGGTGTAGTCAGGAAAAGGAGGGTCATATCATAGCTCTGTGCCATGAATTTGACCCTTGTCCTTGTGTGCCCTCATCTCGGCTCTGTTCCCCTGAGCTCAGTCTTTCAGTGCTTGGAGGTAGGAACAGGATCCAGGCAGTGCCAGATCAAGGAACTGGAAATGACTAAAAGAGACACGCAAAAACTAGCTGCAGGCTGTATTTGGCCCCTGGGGCTGGAGGTTCCCCTCTCCTGCTTTAATTAAATACTGTCTGATTTGGGGAGGATCTCACTTCTTCCTTTTAAACAGCAAGGACATGCACCTGTAATTCTCAACCTCATGAATACATACCCCTACCTTTCCCTATGTCTCCCATCTCCTTGCTTCCTCTCCCTTCTCTGTCCAAGATTACATGCCCTTTGGGGCAGGGACCTGTCTCTAATCATAACTGTTTGGTGCCGGGCACGATGCTTGTGCCCTATAAGCACTAAAAACTAAACAGCAGTGTTGGAAGAGCTGGGGAGAGACTGGAGGAGAGAGATTTCTCTCTCTTGTGTTGTGGTGTGGCAGGAGGAAGGGGAGGCAGGAGGCCTGGTGTGGAAGAATAGCTTCTGTCTCTCCCTTGGCAGGTTTGTGTTTGCGGGAAGGGAGAAGAGTATGTTTCTATCTAGCAGTGAGAATGTATTGGCAATGAGGTGGCTTCTCTCCCGTAACAGAGATGCACGTGTATGTGTTGGGCTGGAAGTGGCAGAGGAAACCTCTGGCAAATAGTGTATTGATGTAGTGTGTATTGAGGGGGAGGAGGAAGCAACCATAGCCTCTATCTAGCAGCAGGTGTTGTGTGTACATGAGTTAGGATTAATTTGTATCTGGCTATAGAGATGGTCCGTTTAGCTTTGCTCCAGAGAATCTACAACCCAGACAAATCACATAGGCACGTGCTCACGCTCGCTCTGTCTCTCTCTCACACACACTCACTGTTACTATAACAAACATACAGGTGGTTCAATGTATCTCTTTCCATTGTCTTCATAACTAGTGAATCACGAAGATCAGACGCTATTGTTGTGGGGAGCTCTGGTAATAGAAAGCAAGGTATTGGTTTAGAAACCAAAATTTTGTTAAGACACCCCCCTCCCCCTTTCTCTCTCAGTAGCTGAGACTGAGGGGATTTCTTTCATGTCCCTTCAGGGAGCTATGCCTTATTGAACAGGATATGTCATTATGCCACCAAACACAGCTTGGAAGCATTGATCATGCTAAAATCTCACAGATGTTTAAGAAAGGGCTTTTTGGAAGTCAGGGGGAGTGTGTAACAAAATCACACTGCCTCCAGTAGCCACCATCCAAACAGGATCCCCCCCACCCCACCCCACCCGCTGGGAACCTTTCTTTCTTAGCAAATGAAAGTTACAAAGTTTCAAGGCTCAGGATTTTGGGTTGTGTTTATCCTAAAGAAACATAAGCATGTGCAAATTTGTTTTCAAATAACGGTTTTCTACTGCATTGGTTCCCCAAAATGCTTTGTCTGCATGACCTAATTGTGTGATTTTACATATAATCCCATGAGTCCAGACAGCAATGAAGACTTACAAAGTATATCAGAGATCAGATAGGATTGTGGCTCCATCCGCAGGTGTTGAGATCCCACTTGGGGTCATGACCTGTTGTTTGGAACTTCTTTTCTGTGCTTTTAACATTTGCTTGTCTCATGTGCTCCTTTTTTCTGGAATAGAGGTTGTCCATATTATAGGTCATGACTCCAAGTAGGATCGTGCCATCATGGTCATGATGACGTTATTGGATATACTTTGCAAGTTTGCATGTCTTTGTTGCCTGGGGTTAAGGAAATTATGTTTACATTTCCAAATGGGGTCATACAGGCAAAATTTTAGAAACCACTGTTCTAGAATTACCCAAGGTTTTTTTTTTTTTTTTTCCCCACTGATATAAGTTCATGCAATATATTTAAATATACAATTATCTGAGTGACTTGTAGAATCATAGAACTGGAATGGACCACGAGAGTCAGGAAACAGACATCATATTGGGTCTTGATATAATAATTGATCACTTTTCCTGCAACCATTTAGTAAAGTTCTGGAAATTTGTCATTCCTCTCTGTAGTAATTATCTGATTCAAACTCTTGGACAGTGAAACACCTATAGCATAAATGCCCTGCTATTACAAGCCCTGAAGTAAAGACCCAACAGAGCTGAAGAGGATAATATAGTCTGGATAAAATGTGCAATCGTTTATTGTTTCAAAGTTACTCTGTGTAATGGATTTTCTATACTTGTCCTAATGATAACTTCTCTGGTCAATGGTTTCTGCTGGGTGCACATTTTATTCTAGACCATAAAAGTCTCGGTCAGTAAAATCTCAGCTCATAAAATATCAGTCTCAGACAGCATGGACGGTCACATTTCATGCAGTTTTGAGTAATTTGAATTCCAGAATATCATTAACTTATTATCATCATTTTTTTAAATTAGCAAGGTGTAAGATACTTTTTATTGCACTAAGTGAAATTTTTGAAGTACAAAGGTTCCAGTTAATCGAACACACTTTTGAAAACCATATCCCTAATTTGCATTCCTGACAATATTATTCTTTTCAGTTTCTCAACTTGACTGAGGTAAAGATCATTTGTTAATTCTTTTTGAGGGAAAATGCATTCTAGAGTGGAGGGGTGTGGGGAGAGAGGGAAATGTTAGATTAGGTAACATGAGAGGAATCTGAAAACCTCAGGTAACTTCTGCAGGGTGTGTACTTCGTTCAGACACTCCCTTTGCACTGATTCATTGTTTTCAATAGGGATGGGACTTTGGGCAAAACCTCGGTTCTTGGTTTTATCAGTTCTCCATTCTCCCTTTATTGTTTCTATCGTATTGTATTGAATCTTTAACATTGCGATTTTTGCCATTGACATCAATGGGGAAAACCGTAATGTTAAAAATCAGAGGAAAAAAGCAATGCAAAAGAACTGATACTGCTGATACTGAGAATTATCTGTATTATCGGGTTAGAACAGAGTGTGTCATTATTGCCACTCTCAATTCTCGGCAATACCAAGAGTCCCATCCCTAGTTTTCAATCTCATCTGGTTTAGGACAGTTAACTAGATGGGGTGGACAAGATACATCAACTGGCTTGGGGTGGAGGCTTTATAGCTGGAAGAGCATGTACTTAACATAAATGGCTTACAATATACATTAAAGCAAACCCTTTAATAACTTTGCGATACAATTCAATTAAGTAAATGTGCAGTTTCTGCAGCAGGGCTATAATGCCTCAAAAGTCAAACCATGATCCACAAATGAAAAATAACTGTAGACCTTTTCTCTCTAAAACGATGAATAAAGAGCAACACAGGACAATACTTTAAGGAGGCTAAGTTAAAAGCATCCCATTACATCTTCTTCTGCAAATGAACAGACGTAAGTTGTGCTCAAAGGTAATTGTGATACGATGTTGGACACTCATTACATGGCCAAAGCAAGCTGCATTACCCCTGAATTATAAACTAATATTTATTGAATTTTCATCTCAAGGCATAAAGGCTAAGCATGTGTACTGTATGCGTTTTTCCAGCACCAGAACTTTTACACTTACCATTTCTTTACTTGGTATTCAATTAACAAGATAAGAACAAAGGGCTGACAGGAGCATATGGTGGTGGTGGGATGGAGGGACTGCTGCCTGTTACACTGTGTGTGTGTGTATGCATATCAAAAAGCATCCCTCTGCCTGAAGCATAATCAGTTTACTATTTTTCTCCACTTCCAATTGTGCCTCTATTATACTGAGCATGCAAATTACCTGGCCCTGTTTTCTCATTTCAAGTGACATGCTGTATTAATTAATTACATTTTGCTACCTATTGGCAGAGAAAGTATTGTCTGATGAGTTCTTAAAAATTCTAGGTCAGGGACTGAAGTCTCAGCTACAGCATGTAGAATATCAGCAATCTAGGGACCCAATCCTGCAGGATGCTGAATGCCTGCTGAGAATTGTTATCTTCCTGAGAACAGCAGGCTCCCATTCCCACCAGATTGTTAGGAAGCCACATTTCCTCAGAATAGTCTGGCCTCCAGGATCAAGCAAATGTAAAGCTCTGATTGTTATAGAACTGTATAAGGTGTCCGTTATCTCATTGAAAGCACTCCCCTTTGATTGATTTGCTTATAGGCCGATTAAGTTATTAACATGGTTGTTGATGGGTTGAAGAAGAAAGACAATAACTTCTTTCAGTTTCAGGTTCTTTTTACCACCTGAATTAAGAGAGTATAATATATGCTTCCATCTCATTTGCATTACATAGGTAGAAATGACTGAGCAGCAGAATGAAAATGGAGCTTTAATGACTACATAATGCATAAAAAGTATATTCATGTATCCATTTAAGACTATATGTCACCATAAATCAGTGGCAGTAACTGCAGTGTTAAGTGTGTGCCCAGGACTAGTTTGAGATTTTCAGTTACTTACAGTTGTTATATCTAGCAACATAAAGTGAGGCATTTTGAATTACGGCATGCTGAGTCAACATGTCACTCCAACTTGTAAAACTTAGTAAATGTCTTTTCGCCTGAGGTGGTATGTCGATTTCCTTCATATACATAACACCACTGTCTGTCGATATGAGTGGATAATTGTCTATGTTTATTATATAAAAGGGTGATAGAATCAGTGCCCGCCTAAGAATTTGCAGGGTGTTGGGCAAAGATAAAATGTGGGACCCCTGGTAGCCCTTCCCCCCTAGCCCTAAGGGACATACTCTACAGGGCTCTGCCCGGGGGAGGGGGGGGAGGACCATCTGCCCAGCTCCTCATGCTGGCCCCGCAGTGTGACAACTGTGCTTGCCACCAGAGGACCACATGGGGATCAGGCCCTCCGCAGCTCATGTGGCTGCACCCGGAGACACTGCAGGCCCCGTAGAGTGAAGCAGAGAACAGAGCAGGACCCAGGGTAGTTGCCCCGAGTTACCTGTGGTAAGGCTGGGCCTAGTTAGAACTGAGATTAGTAAACACCAGTAGTTAATCTACTAGCAATAGTATTTGTTCTCATATAATACTGGCACAAAGCCCCTTAGACAGAAATGCAGACAGAACCTGATCCTCCGAAGTAATGAGTACCTGTAACTCTCAGTGAAGTCGGCAAATTAAACCCTGTAAGAGTTTACTCAGCAAAAACTCAGGGATGTCCTCAGGAGACAGAGAAATGCTGGTAAGCTTTACGCCAAATCTGGATGTTTTTCTCAGGATCAGAATGTTTAATAGCTTCTCACCAGAGTTGTAGGAACAGCACAGCTGATAACACAATGGGTGTAACATTATTAGCACTTTGAAAGTATAGTGAAAGCATGTTAACTTGAAGAAGAAAAGTTTTCCTATAGCGGCCACTCTGTGCATATCAAAAGTGTTTACTGCATGTGCATTAATCTGAGATTGTTCAAAGTGTATGTCATGGGTTGGAGGTCCGCACCCCCACTTTACTGGGTTTTAGTGACTCAGTTTCCCTTGCGCATAACCCACTTGAATTAGTTTCTCTCTCTGGCTAATTCAAGTCTGCCGCAGGGACAACTCCTTTGTCACTCATGGGCCCGATCCTTCCCGTTTACAGATTCTTTACTCTCTGGGTTTGCAAGAGCTTGAGGGCTCTTGTTACTCATTTGTGTTCCAATGTTAGACACAGATACTTCTTCATAAAGATAAGAAGTAAGTTTGATTACATAAGCAAGATAGTTGATACAGAGTGGTTACTAGAAATCAAAGGTAAATATAACGCATTCCTGATCTATACTGGTTGAGTTCCTAAATCAGCATCTTACCCTATAAAGGTCCATAAGTCCCGGTTCCTCAGTCATAGGTGTAGAATGACTGGGCACTGGCTTCTTAGTTCGTAGAGAGCAAAATCATGCCTCTCAGTTCATGGTTTCCCCAGCCTCGCTGCTGGCAGGTTTTCGTATACAGATGTAACTGCTCGAAGTGGCTCTGGCCAAGCGATAGCTCAGCTTGCTTATTTAAGTACCCTTCCCCCTTCTTTGTCTCTCGCTTCCCACCTTTGGGGAAATGGAAATGTGTGAGTAGGCAACCCAGGCAAACACGAAGGTCCTTTTACATCTCCACAGGGTTGCGACTGGCAAGTGTTCCCCAAATACACATTGTTTGTATCTCTTTACATTTCCTGTAGCTTGGTCACATGTTACAGCCCTAATTTTAGTTGTACAGTTCTCAATTATAACATTGTGTGACCCTATGTTCCTCTGTGACAGTACTTCAGGGGCTCTAGTTGATTAAACTGTTTACAAACTTCTAAAGTAAATGCTTTAATGAAGTTATTCCTTGTTTCCTTAAATGAAGTATACATTTCCTTTATAAAAGTGTCTGATGATCCTTTGCTTAACAAAAAGAGAAGTTGGCCACAATCCACAAATCACTTATAAGGATATAGAATATAAGGAGCTACCCTTAGATCAGAGATTCTCAACCTGGTGGTCTGGAGACCCAGAGTGCTTGGAGAATGTGTGAAAGTGCTCCCCAAGTCAGCTGTCAGTAGTGCTCAGGAGCACTTTCACACATGTGAGGCCTCCCTCTAGTCACATTCACGCTGATGCCGGCCTTGTCAGGGCGGAGCGAGAATTCATGGCCGCCATGGCAACCATGGATTTGTCCCAGGAGGTTATCTGCCTGACCCGCATGGGGGGGCACACCCGCGACCTGATCTTTGCTTCTGGGCTTGAGGCGGGGGGTTCGGTTGTGGGGGAGGTTAGGACGGTGCCCTTGTCATGGATGACCATTATCTCCTTCAGGCCAGTCTCTCAGCACACCCCCTCCAGAAGGGGAAGGGACCAGTTAGGATGGTCCACCCTCAGAGGCTGATGGAACCCCAGCGGTTCAAAGAGGTCCTGAGGGAATTAACCTTGGACCTGGACGGTCACTCTGTCCATGAGCTGGTCCAGCGTTGGAACACCTTGCTGGAGGAGGCCATTGACAGGGTGGCTCCGAGACGCCCTCTGCCTGAGTCTTGTCACCGCAGGGCCCCCTGGTTTACTGAGGGGCTGTGGTGTATGAAACGAATAGGCAGGAGGCTGGAGCGACACTGGCGCCGGGCTCGATCTGACTCTAACCAACTTCTCCATAGGGCCCATTTGTGGTCCTATGTTGAGGCTGTGAGGACAGCAAGGAAGGAGTTCCTTGCTGCCCTCATAGCGTCTGTGAAGTCCCACCCGGCGGAGCTGTTTCAGGTGGTGCGGGGGCTGGTCAGTCCGGCCTCCCTCCGCCTGGATGGGGACTTGTCCCAGGCCCGCTGTGAAGAGTTTGTCACCTACTTCGCAGACAAGATTGCTTGGGTTCAGAGCCATTTGGACACTAGATTAGGGGGAGAGCGCAAGGTGATGGAGGCCCCGTCCGCTCCAGCTTTGTGGGGGGAGTTTCAGGAAGTGACGCCGGCCGATGCGGTGGATGTCCTGGGGTCTGTAAGGGCCACCTGTTGTGAACTTACCCGAGTAGTTAACTTGGGTCAAAGGGAAGGCCAATGTTAGGCCGTGTCTCATTTGTTTACACCCATTGAAGCGTTCAGGGTTTCAGTGGGATTACTCCAGAGTAAGTGGCTTGTAGATTGTGGCTCTTCTTACCAAAATGATGTGTATTCATTGTCCTCACTCACTTTTCTTTATGATATCAAGAGTAGATTATAAAGCTAAAATCTAGTCCTTATAATATAATTGGTGTGTGTTTTCTTAATGGAAACAAATTCATTTCTATTGAACAGGACTTTGTTGCCAACCTCTAACCACAGGTAATATATTATACAAAATATCCTTTCTAGGTCAGAATAAAGTCTTTATTAGTGGCAACCCGATTATGGAGTAATGTTGTTAAAGTCTGTAAATCAGAGTAATTGTTGACATATTGGGCCAAAATGAATCCAAGTGGGTGTGTGACTGTATTGACTCCGTGTGAGTTACATCCCTGCTTATTCCCATTTTGCTTTTTTGGAAAGTACTGTCATGGATTGCTAACCAAGGGTTTGCCTGTAAAATATATTACGGGGATTCCAGCTATTTAACAGGGAGACACTGAACCAAAACTCAGTGTTACAGTGAACAGTTTTTAATATAAAAAGGATTGAAATCAACACTTATATTAACTTGGGAAGTGTCTCACATCAAAACCAATGTCCAGACCTGTAATCAGAGTGTGGCTAACAGCGATGTCTTCCCTGAACTGTTCTCGATGCTGATGGTGGAGCCCATTTTGTTCAACTTCTCAGTCCTTCTCCACAAAGTACGTTGCTGACCACTCTCCCAGGCGATCTATTCCACCTCCGTCACGGAGAGGCTACCCGATCGCTCCTTTCCCCTGTCCTTGTACAGGTACCATGTGTGATTACAAGGAGCCAGTCCCTTCTCAGCCCTGCTGTCTCTTTAGCAGCTATGGCTCTCCATTTCTCTCTCCCAACTCCCCTTCTCCTTTTCCAAAAACAAGCTAACATTCCCCATCACCACCAAGGCAAAGCCTGGCTTTTGAGAGAGGAGAGGGAAAGAGAGTCAGAAACCCACTCCTGGCAGTGCTGACTAGTTCTGCTGCAGTACATAGAAATGATTAAAACAATATTAAATTGCCACATATCAATTCATCCCAACATCTGGCCTTAAGGATTGGAGAGCTCATCGCACAGCAGAGTATCAGTTAGATTTAAGGCTAACCTTTATTTCCAATATTCTTGCCTGGTGGGAATTTTATCTGATACTTCATATCATAGCATATTATTCTCGAGAAGCATAGAGCATCTGGCCTAACTATATCCGAGGTAGCGGTTTCCTCTCTTGAATGCTAGATCAAAAATGTTTATGCGTAAGAATATAAAAGTATGCACACAGCACAGAAGGAAAGGGAACTTTTAGAAGATCACAGTACATGCAGAAAAAGGTGAATCTGAAATGAGCAATCAATACTTGGATCTTTGGAGATAATCTGACACACCCTCTGGAAAATAAAGACCCCTGCGGAAGAGCTGACAAGGTGAGCAAAGATGATATCCAAATAGTTGCTGCCAAGAAACATAATTAAAAAGTTCAGCAGCTAAGTGGCTGTTGTGTAATGCTTACTGGAGAAGATTGTCAAAGGCTTAAAGTCCCAACAGTGCAAGTCAGTCTCCTAACAGCCTTTTGTGTCTTGGATGACCACTGTTCCCAAATACAGAGCTTTTCAAGGACAAGTTTTTCAAAAGTTCACAGGAGTTGGGTGACTGGGTACTTCTGAAAATACACCTTTAGGGTGAAACTCTTGCCATATGATACTTACAAAGTTCATAATAATTAATCAGACAGCATAACTTTGTAGGGGGAAATAGTTATGGATATGATTCATTGTTTAAAGTGCTTATAGAGTAGGGGTAGGACTTGGGGCAAAAAAACGGTTACCAGTTTTACCGGTTTCCCAAAAATTGGTTTACTGGATTAAAGCCGGTACACCTGTACTGTTTTTTTCCCATTAATTTGAATGGGGAACTGTCCCCATTGAAATCAATGAAACCCCCCCCAATACCTCCCCCCTCCCAGGCTGCGCGGGTGGAAGGGGGGACACTCACCCTGCCCAGCCTGGTTTTATTTTATTTTTTTTAAAAGTTTTTTTAAAAAGTTAAAAACCAACCGGACCCAGGTTCCGGGCTGCCGCTGGCTTTCCAGCAGCAGCCAGCCAGGGCTATGGGGGCAGTGGCAGCTGAGCTCTCCAGGAGCCCAGACTGGCTGACTGCTGCCACTCTGGTAGGTAACCTAACCCCCCACCCCGAATCACCTTTTTTACCTGTGTTGTGCTCCCTCTGAGTGGCGGCGGCATGGGCCTGGCTGCAGTGCTGGCTTGAGCACTTCACCAGGCCTTCCAGGGTGCCAGCAGCCAGACCGCCTGGGCTCCCGGAGGAGAGCTCAGCTGCCGTTGTCTCCATAGCCCTGTCTGGCTGCCGCTGGGCAGCCGGTGGTGGACCGGAGCCCGGGTCCGGTTAGCTTATTTTAAAAAAAACAAAAAAAACCCTGGGTGGGTGGTGTCCCCCCTTCCAACCGTGCAGCCTGGGAGGGGGGAGGAAAAGTGGGGGCGTTTGGTTGTTTTTTTACATTACGGCCATTGATTTCAATGGCCGCAATGTAAAAAAAATCCAGTACAGGAACCGGCACCGGTACGGGGAATTATCGGATCTATCCGGTATCCCCGATACTGCCAAATACCGGCAGTATCCGATACCAGGAGATCCGAACTTCCCACCCCTATTATAGAGAGAACTGTTAAAATTTGAGGCATTTTAAAGGGAAGACTAAAGAATTTGGTTCTAGGGTTGTGCAATTCATTTTCATTATGATAAAATGAAAATTTGTTTTCTTTTTCATTATTGTAATAACAAAACCAAATAATAATAATAAAAATGAAAAGGAACTTTAGTTTTTGAAATAATGGGAAAATACTGAAAAACGTATTTCTGGCTATAACCTTGGTTATCCCCTTGAATACCATTATTCAGATAAATAGCAGCACATGCAGTGCCTGTTAGAGGCAGGCACCTGGCATGGCAGGGGGATGGAGGATGGGGAGCAACTCAACAGATGGACACACACATTCACTGGCCAATTATGCATGCTTCCAGCTTTACATGACTAATCGGTGGTGGCTTCAAGGCTGGCATAGGGGGCAGCCCTGAGATGGACATAGAAGGGACATAACTGGGACTTTGGGGATAGCATCCCAGCAATCAGAAGACATGGTTTACACATCCAGACTGGCCAATTATCACAATCCCATCCTGCAGCACTGTGACAGAGGACATAAGAGAATCTCTGTTGGCTCTTTCCTAAATAGATGCTTCCAACTTCCCAGTAACAAGTGGGGGAAGAGAAGTTGTGGTGGTCACAGCACAGAATGAGGATATTTGGTTGACATTTTTGCTGGCCCATTGGCATCACAAACAGATCTTATACCACAGTGGCATGTAAGAGAATCCCTGGAATAGGTTCAATCTCTGTATATGCTGTGCAGGCTTACAAAATTGTGACCCTTTATCCCATCTTTCTGATGTCTGGCATAGATGATAGGGATGTGCGAACGTGGTTCGGAAGTTCAGAGTTCAGACCGAACTCGAATAGTTCAGTTGACCGAACCGAACTTCCGAACTGAACTCTAATTTGATCAAACCGTTCGATCGAATCCAAACCAGTTCGGAAGGCCAAAAAAACTGGTTTTGAATGTACGAACTCCGTTCAGAATTCGACCAAAATCAAATAGTTCAGTCAACCGAACCGAACTTTCTAACCAAATTCAATTTTTGAACCAAACGGAATTTCTGAACTTGGTTCTGTTCACACATCTCTAATAGATGATCTAGAAGGTGTGATATACAGCACTTCCAAGTTTCATGTACATTGGTTGGACTACAAAGATGTTAGTCAGATATACATTTATAAGTTAATTGTTTGTACCATCAGGACCATTTATCCAATCCTTCTGAAAGTTTGCATAGATAGTAATCCTGGGGAGTGGCATAAACCTGCCAAGTTTAATCTATATTAAATGGGAGACAAAAGTTACAGCCAGGAATGTATATTCATTTATTTGCAAAATAACATCATTCGACTGCTTATAAAATCAGATTCCTTTATCCAATCCTTCTGAAATTTGGTACACATAATACCTGCTGTTGGAGGTATAAGCCCTCTATGTGTTGTCCAAATATAATGAAAACAGTAAAAGCTACAGCCAAAACTGTGTTTTCCATTGAAACCAATGGAAAGCAAAAACGAAATTGATATTTACAAAAAAGAAAACAAAAGATTTCAGTAACAAAAATGAAAATTAATGATATGGGTCCCTGGTGCACACTTCTAGTCTTCATCAGAGTCCTTTCAAATTTACTAGAACCTCTCTGCAACAATGTTAATAATGGAGAAACAACACTGATGACAACTTGATGGCATGCACAAACAGAATGGGGAAGTCTATGCTATTACATTTTGTATTCAAGCACTGGTTTCATGTTTTTATTTGCTTCCCTTGAACACTGGGTGTTTTCAGACATGAGAGTGGCACGGTTTAATCTGCTTTAATGCAGATTAACCTGAGTGCTACTGTCATGCCTAAATGCACCCACAAGATGTTAGTATCTGGCTCCCTGCCATAGTGAGGGCTAACTCAGGCTGTGACTCAGGGAAATCCCCAAGTTACAGACCAGGCTAAGCTCCACCATGTTCGGGAGTCAGCTGCTGGACCCTAAATAAAGCAGTCTATCGCATCTGATAGCCCACTGTACGTATCATGGTCTGGAGTGGCGGGGGAGCTGGGTGCCATGGTCGCCATCACTGGCTGCCATGGATGCCGGTCAGCTGGGGTGGGGGGGGAGCTTCATGCAGTTCGGCCTAGCTCGGATGAGCTTGGATGAGTTCGGGCGGGAAAAATGTGACTGGAAGGTCCAGGGAGGGGGAGGCAGCTGAGGAGCAGGCTTCCTGGCACCAGGGGTGGAGTAGCAGCCAGCCTGCCCAATCATCATCCCTTTTCTCCTCAGACCACTGGCTTCGCAGTCTGCAATTGGACATGGGGGATTGAGGGGGAAGGGCTAGGCTGCACAGAGCCAATGGGACTTGCGGTAAGACGGGCGCAGCAAGTAACAAAAGTCATTGCCCTCCCCCCTTCCATCACCTTCCGAGTTAGCCAATGTTCCTGACAGCAGGTGTTTTCAGAAGTCTCCCTTTCCTAGCAGTTTCTGTTCCTAATCCATTGCCATCCTCTTCCTTTTTCACCTATTCCACACATTTACCTCCCTAGTATCATTTATTTAGATTAGATTAGATAGATTTAGGTGGTGGTTTTATTTTTTACGCATCCCTGTTTTCTTTCTCCCTACCCTCCATTGAATCCTCCCCTCCTCCCTTTATATATTCCATCCCTGATTCCCTTCCCATGTTTTTGAATTTATTTAGAGTAGGATTAGATTGATTTAGATTTCATTTCAGTTTTGTACCCCTCCCTGTGTTGTTTGGTGTGAGCTGTCTGTGCCCCACCTCCATCTCTGTGTAATATAGATAGATAGATATTAGATAGTTATGATAGATATAGATAGTTGTAGGAGTTAGCTTAGTTATAGAGAGAGAGTGATTCAGTTTTATAGTGTGTTTGTAGGACTAGGCCTTTGTAGTTATTAGATATTCCATTTAGGTCCATAGGTTTTAATAGCAGTTATATATATCTACACTAAATTTAATATTAGATAAAAAAATTGAATAAAAAATAATACTGATTAAACTGTCAAGACCTGGCAGTTGTTCACGTACAGTGTTCGGGGTGTGTACTGTGTTGACGGTATGTCTAAACACTAATGGTAGGACACTGTGTTACAGAACACTGAACAGTGTTTTGTCTAAAGATCCCCTATGGGGCCCCCAGAAGAGCAGGGGCCAGGATGGTTGCCCTAGGTCGCACTGTGGTAAGACCGGCTCTGAATGGAAGTAGAGGGAGAGAGGAAAGGGAGGTGAAATAGGAAGTATGGAACTTACTAAAGAATTAGGAATAAGGAGGGAAATAACAGAGTTGTTAAAAGTACTCCATTTGGGGAGGGCATTGAGCAGTTTATGGAAGCAGTGTTGAAGAGTGCTGGTCTTGATGTTTAGAGCTGTCGGGCCTCCATGTTAGTGGGTGGGTGGGTAGTTACTAGATAGAACCACTTTGGGTGTTTTTAAATGAGCAAGGCTTCGGGAGCGGGGGTGTCTGGGGCTGCTGAGTGGCACAGCTGCAGAGTAGCCACTCAGGTGGAGTGCGTGAGGAGGGATTCTAATGGTGGCTCCCAGTGTAGCTACCATGGCAGCCACCTCACGCTCCCCTGCCACAGACCATGTGGGGAGGGGAAAGTGTGCCAGGGTGGCCTTTGAAATGGACATGTCCTGGCTGTGAGCACTGAGGAACTAGGATCCCCAGTGCTTGCAGCCAGTTCCTGTGACTTCCAAAGGTCATGACCACCGCCACAGTGCCTATGAGCAGGGGATCGATCTGCTGGCATAGGTGGCTGCCCCAGTTCATATGGGCAGGGGATGCCATGCATGTTTTTGGCTTGCCCTGTGCAGCTCAAACTGGATTTTTCAGTAGTGCTCCGTGAGTGGCCATGAGTGGGTGATGAGTGTCTCATGGGAGCGTATCCCCCCAGACCACCTTCATATGGGCGGTTGGATGAGTGGCTCCTGAGTGGCCATGCATGGTAATATCTCATGGATTTTGGAACTATGTGTGAGATGTCTGATGAATTTTCTTTTGACACCAAGAGTGGTGACTAACTTGGTTGCTGTACCACCAAAAGTAGAGGGAAAAGGGAAAATACCCAGGTAGAAAATTTTCTGTGGCAAAAACCTGAAATGAAGACTTCTGCTTTATATTGTTCTCTGTGGATGGAAGGGGGGGTCGACCTGCTGAGAACTAGATTCCTGTTGTCAAGGAGTGTGACCATTTTCCAGAGGCAATTAAAACCTAGTAAAATAAATATGCCTGTGCCCGGGGAGGGTTTTAGAGCTGAACAGTACATACTCAAAGATGAAGATTTGGCCTAGGGAATGTGTGTTAAAAGTATTCCTAGAAATGTTCCGCTCCAATTAATGCCCTGAGTGGTCTCCTCAGCTAAGTATTCTATGACTGTTTTTAGATGGACCCATCTACCAACTGAGTCTGTGTGCACTTAGTGGAGTGCCAGCACACTTCCGGCAAGTGTGGGTGGGGAGAAGCATTCACTCGGTGGGGAATAGCTGTGTGCTGTGGGTGTGCTTGCACCCACGCTCTGCCCACCCATGGCCCCACATCTAGCATGGGTGGGCGGTGTTGGGCATGGGTTGTGGGAAGTGTTCCATGGGTTGCACCCCCCACTCACCTTGTCTTCAGATGCATGCCGCTGCCTGGGTCTGTGGGAGATGGGTGGACCCACCTGGGCATGTTCCATCTAAAAACTGCCTCTGGCATCCCAAATGCACTGTATATTTAACATCTGCTGTTGAAACTCCCAGTAAGAGTTTGTTCTCATTAACAGGGGGAATCAAGGATTGAATTGGTACCAACAATTACTAATTTTTCTGGTAATCGTGTACCCGATTGGCATTCAGGCAGCCCGTCAGGTACCTGACACAGTACCTATAATTGTGGGCATTACTTGCGGGTAATAGATCAGTGACCTGTTTCAGAGCTCCCACCCTTTGACCCGCCAAATCCTGTTCCTTCCCAAATTGTGGCAATTCTGCTTGTAGGAAATTCAAGTGGGGAAGCAGAGTGGAGGGGTGTACAGTCCCTTCCTGCTTAATTTCACCCCCTTTCCTTGCGGCCCCTGCAGTACTAAGCAGCCAAGCCCCTGCCGAGCCCCCTTAGACAGCTACCTCAGAGGTTGTCATGATTCAGTGGGAGTGAAATGATCCTGCTGTACAGTAGCTGCTAATGCTTTGGCATGAAAGGCTTTATTTAAAATGCAAGTTATTATAATTATAACTGCAGACAAAAAGATTAGTGATAGTTGATTTACATGCCATTTTCTCTATCATGGATTAGCATTGTAACATAGTCAGCAGCACTGACAATTTAAGGCACTTATTGTGTGGAATGTTTTAATGTGTGAGACAGTGTGGTGACGGTGGCTTCTTAAATTCTCACCCTAAATTTTTTTTTTTAGTCTATTTCAACTTAGGTTCTTATACTTTTTAGTAGATGATATTCATTAATTTTTTTATTTATATAACTTTATATGCCGCCCCCTCCTGCCTCAGGCACCTCGGGGTGGCTAACAACATTTAAAAAAATACAAAAATACACAACAATAAAACCCACCCACCCCATCTCCTTCAGTAAAAGGCCCAGCAGAACAGCCAGGTCTTACACTGTCTGTAGAAAGAAGGGAGGTTAGTAATCAAGCGGACCTCTGATGGGAGGGCGTTCCACAGTCGCGGCGCACCACAGAGAATGCCCTCCCTGAGGAGAGCGCCCCCGGCCGACCACAAGGGCCAATCCAGGAGCCAGAGGGTGAGGCGGTCCTGCATGTAGGTGGGGCCCAAACCGTTCAGGGCTTTAAAGGTCAACACCTTGAATTGGGCCTGGAAGACTATCGGCAGCCAGTGCAGAGAGTGAAGCACTGGTGTAATGTGCTTGCATTGGCCTGTTCCAGTCAGGACATGGGCCGCCGCATTCTGCCCCAGCTGCAGTCTCCGAACCAGTACCAACGGTAGCCCCATGTAGAGCGCATTACAGTAGTCCAGTCTCGAGGTAATAAAAGCATGGACGATTGTGGCCAGATCCGAGTCCAAGACATACGGCCTAAGCTGACGCACCAGAGCACCCCCAGACTCCGAACCTGAGAAACCAAGGGAGGACGGACACCATCAATGATGGGGACCATCACTCCCACGGCTTTTCCCACAACCATCACCTCCGTCTTGTCAGGGTTTAATTTCAGGTGGCTCACCCTCATCCAATCCCCCACAGCTGACAAACACTGGGTAAGCACCGAGACTGCTGGGCCTGAGTCAGATGAAACTCAGATTGTGTGTGTGTGTGGGGGGTTGCCTTACTTCCTGCCCTTTCTCCCTCCTATCAGCAGGGGTGGGGAACCCTTTTCCCACTCCTGAGCTAGTACTTTGGCTGTTTTCACCCAAGACACACTCTACCCACCTGCTATACATTTTGCAGGGCTGCAGTATTGCCCTATGGGTGCCCTGTAACATGTATGGTGGGTGGGTCGTGGGTGGAGAGTGTCTTGTATGAAAACACCCTTTGAAACTTACTCTGTGCTCTGCGAGCAGCATAGGAGCTTGGGAGCAGGGATGTGCCTAAGAGATGTGCTCAAGCAGGGGTTGGAGAAGGTCCATATCATAGTTCTATGCCATAGATGCACCCTCTAGTCATAAGTGCATGTCCTTATTTTCACCCCCTTCCTTGGAGCTCACTCTTTCAGTGCTTGAGAGTAGGTGGGCCTGATGAGGGAAGGGGCGAAATGGGCGTACAATTGTACCAACCCCCAAGTTCAGGGCCTGCCCCCAAACTGCAAGAATTTTATTTGTTAATATACATTAAAGTATGATAAGTAAAATAATATTTGCAAGTAATATGATCATCTCCAGATATTAATTTCAGAACTTAAGATCGGGTGATGGGAGATAGGGGGACCCCAGCCCCTAGGTTATAATGGGACCTCAAATTTCTCCCAACATGTGTGAGGGTAGGGACTGGATCCAGGAATTGAAAAGACAGCAAGAGGGTGGATTTGACCTGATGGGTTACAGGTTCCCCAGCCCTGGCCTAGACTCTCACTCAACATTTGTGTACCTCAAAAAGTTATCCTATATTCCTTGACTAGTTTGGAGCAGGAGTGGATGCAAAAGTAATTCGGTTGTCATCGTGATCACAGAGGTTATTTATTTTAGACATTTATATAGCGCCAGTCGTGTGACCTGGTGCTGTATAGAACATAGAATTAGACGTGGTCCCTGCCTGTGGCTTACAATCTAAAAGACAAAGGGGGGAAGACAGGGAGAGGGGACAGTGGGAGAGATGGGAGAAGACAAACAAACATTCAAGTGGATGTGAAGTCTCAGGTGCATATGCTTGGCTTGGTTACAAAGAGGTCGGTAGCAGCAGTCAGCAGAGGAGGGCAGACAGTAAGTATATGGGGAACGACTAGCAGGCATTGGGAAAGGCAGCAAGGAAAAGGTGGGTCTTGAGGAGGGATTTGAAGGAGCGGAGGGAGGAGGCAAGGCGGATGTGGGCAGGGAGGGAGTTCCAGGCATGGGGGGCAGCGAGGGAGAAGGGTCGAAGGCGGTTAGG
>QEPC01007499.1:3766868-3818764 GCA_003113815.1 Sphenodon punctatus | reverse complement strand
GAGAGAAGCAGGAGGGAAGGATGGGAGGGGGGAGGGAGTGGGACTGGAGTGGGAGGTGGAGGTGGGTGGGAGGCAATGTCCTGACGGATCTTGTCAATCTTTGAGGTGAAGAACAATGCAAGATCCTGAGCAGCAAGGGAAGAGGGCGGAGAGGTTGTACAGGTTAAGATTTGTTAGAGCTGTTTGGGAAATTTGAATAGCACAGCCCTGTTCTAGCTCCTGTTGTTATCCTGTGCTTTCATAAAGAAAAATATTAAGCAAATTAAAATGGAAAAGGTGCTCTTTGGGTATAACTTGCTTGGTGAGCTCTCGTTGTGTAGGGATTGTGTTCTTTTTTGTTTTTTTTTAAAGGTTAATTGGTTGGTTATGAACTTCGCTGCCTGACAGAAATAGGAATGGCAAATAATAACACCCCCAGAGTACTTTATAAGTAAATGGAAAACCTACATCTTTTTCCAAGTGTTCCTCTAATAGGGTCCTTAGTCACGTCAGCAATCCCATTCTACTTTATACATTAATAATTACAACAACCCCTAATACTTCAGACAAGGAAGATTTGAGAACTGGAGGAAAGGTGGGTTGTTGCTTTTTTTAAAAAAAAGCATGTTGGGAAAACACTTAGATACTTCAGTGGTGGCTGTCCCTGTACAAACCTTGACAGAAAGATGAAATAAAGATGCTACATTGCTGGAACTGGAGAATAAAAAGTCCTTTCCCAGAATAGAGAGAGCAAAGGCAAAAGCAGCGTAAGCTTGTCCTGCCTTGATAGCATGGCTCAGCTAGGACTTGGTGTTTGCTGCTGGGAGCAGTATATCTGTTTTCCAGGTGTTTGGTTAAACTGTAGTCATGTTTTTGTGCAAGGCTTCTAATCTTCAGCTGAGTGGAAGAAGCTGTTCTTGCTGGTCTATTTTCTTCCTTTCTTTTGTTCTCTCTCCCTGATGATGATTGCCTTAGCTAGGACACCACCTGGGTCATTTATCAATGAGGGATTTTGGTGGGTTCAGTTTTTTTTTGCTTCACAATCACATGCTGATGACAACTACTTAAAAGGTAGCATGAGAAGAACCAGCAAGAAAGCAATGCTCTTGTGTCCTTGCATCTTTTTGGCTTCCTGCCGTGTCGTCATCACCAGAAAAAGATGAGACTAAAAGGTACTTGGTGTATTTTAGTGAACTGAGTCTCCGCATCAGGCGGCAGCAGTAGTTTACTGCCTTACAACTTGTACCTGCAGGACTATAGAGCTTCAATAGAGCTTTCGGAGATAGCCTTTGTCTCTTGTCTCCGAGAGACATTATTGTCTCCATTATTTGAAACCAATATGGCAACCACACTCTAGACTATATGTGATTCAAAACAAAAGCTTTTTTTGGGGAAAAACACAAACTTTTAACCACACACAACCACTAATTAAACAAATAAATAGAAATCAACTATAATACAAAAAGCAAAGAAATTGAAGATTAAGGCTCTTGCCTTCAGTTGTGCACAAAGAACAAAACATTTAGGCCAAACATACTAGCTGCATATTTATAGTGACTTATTCATTAACCAACGGCCCTCGCCTTAACTTGCACGCCATTTAGGCATTTAGATGTTGTACAGTCTACATGTTGTGCTTGTTTAACTTTGGCTGCTTCAGAACTGGTACAGAGCTTAGGGATGTGGAAATGGGGGCTTTGGGTGTAGAATAAGGACAGGTGTAGTAGGGGTACGTTGGTTCCAGGTGTGGTTGTGGATTAAAGGCCAGAGACATAGCTCTAGAGTGTGTTTCAGTAGGGGAATGAGATACAAAGCTTTGCCTCTGCTCCTCCATTCTTCTGTTTCTTCTAGTTCAGTGTGAATGGGATCCTACAGCAAAACAATTCAGCATGAAAGACCAATGAAATATCTGCATGCAACCAAATACATCATCTGTCTAAACCTTTTGGTGGAGGAGGTTGGAAAATCTAATCACAGGAGCATCGCTCCTGTGCTGGGATAACCCTCAATCACTATTCTGGACTGCCACCTCCAATGCCATATGGAAAAATCAGCATCTTCAAGCTTACATGGTGTGCAAGTTAAGGACATGAGGGTGGGAGTTTGCTCCCTGTTCTCTGCTGAGACATGGAAGTGAACAAGTTAAGCATCTTGCTGGTACGCTCCTGCCCATTGCAAGAATGGTTTTCTTTTGAAGGCAGTGCCCAATCACCTGTGCAAAAGCCCCTCGCCCTTTGTCTGTGTGTGTGTGTGTAATTGAATGAGTGTGTATGAGTCAGCATGTGTGTGAGGGAGAAATGACTAATGAAAACCATAGAACGGATCAGATGACAGTGGGAGTTTGCTGCCTGTCCTCTGGTGGGCTCCTGACCATTACAAGATCACTGATGACATGAGGCTGGGGGTTTGCTTCCTAAACATCAAACAAACTACCTAAAAACAACCAAACAATGGCACTTTTAAAGAATGGCAAACTCAACAAGCCAGGCCTATATACGTACGTTCATGCAGCAGCGGCTTCATAAAGACAACCTTGCACCAGTAGCACACACGCAAGAAATAACCGTACCACCATAGACTAAAATGGAAAAGTAAAACAGTTCTCCAAAAATATTCTTCACCAAAACATAACACAAAGCAAACTTTGATTAACAACAATCAAACCCACAGAGGCACATTACAAGGCAAAGATATCACTACCCACAGGCGAAATGGACAAAAAAATCCAGTGCAAAGCATAGGCGGTGAATCAACAGAAACTGTATCTCGCCTTGACTAATAGAGCCTGCTCTCGTGGGCTATATAATAAAGTGAGGAGTGATGTACAGTCTTCAACTTCTGTTTGCCTACATGTGGCTGAGATAAGTTTAAGCACCAACATTTTATTTAGTTATTGAAACATCTTAAGAAAAACAAAAGGTAAAAACAATAATTGTTTTGGTTGCAGATTGTGTCCCTCCAAAATGTTAAGGAACTCTTCTTGTTAATGCACAAAAGACTAGTTCATATCTGGAAAGGGTGAGTGCATCTGAGCAGGATGTTTATACAAAGGCCGTTTTTACACATGCACAGTTATTCCGAAGTAGCTGTAAGTCTGGATTTGTCATTCTGGAGTTGTCATGCGAGGATAACTATTTACATGATCAGTAATATTCCGGAATAAGGACTAATCTGGAATAAGTACTAGGTAGTTCTCTACAGCAGGGATGGTCTCCTGTTCGGGATAAGCGTTTACATGTTCACTGTTTCAGACTTACTTAGTCTTCAGTAAATAAATCCTTGAATATGAGGATGTATAACTCTGGACCCATTTTTAGATGCTCATGGATTTAATTAATCTGCCATTAGAAAAGTTATGGGGGCAGCGTTTAGATGCGCCACTTCTGCCATTGAAAATCACTGCTTGCGCATTCTTTATAAACCGCATATCGACATTATCAACATCGATATCGAGGTTTTACCAATGTGGTTTATAAAGACTGCGTGAGTGACAGTTTTCAATGGCAGCAGCATGTCTCAACACTGCCTGTGCAAATTTTCTAATGGCGGAATATTTAAATCTGCGAGCCTGGATCTAACCATAATCTGGTTTTATTTACTCTGGAATAACTGTTTACACAAACACTTAATTCCAGACTTAGGTGTTTACTCTGGACTTATGATTGTGTAAAAACAGCCACTGTGACCGCTTTTAAACAAGGCGCTTAGAAGCGCTTCCAGAGCCCCGTATTCAAAAGGAAAGCTGTGCTACTGGGAGTGATGTGCCACCCGTTCTCTTCAGCGGCGGCGGCTGCAGATGTGGGGTTTTCAAAGAGGCATTTTCTATAGATCTGAAAATTGAGATCTATAGAATCCACCTCTTTGAAAGCCCCGTATCTGCAGCGGCCGCCACTGA
The DNA here is from genome assembly GCA_003113815.1 of Sphenodon punctatus. Lineage (NCBI taxonomy): Eukaryota > Metazoa > Chordata > Lepidosauria > Sphenodontia > Sphenodontidae > Sphenodon > Sphenodon punctatus. The sequence continues at coordinate 3,814,890 of QEPC01007499.1, read as the reverse complement.
AGAGTACAGGCACTGGCAGTATGTTACTTCTGGTAGTGCAGGGAGCATGTAAACTCTCCCCACGTGACATTCCTTTTGAATACAGGGCTCCGGAGATGCTTCTAAGTGCCTTGTTTAAAAGTGGCCTCTGCGAATCAAAAATAACCCTGCTAGTTTCATGACATTTATTTCTCAGATTTCTAAAGTGCTTGAAAACCCAATGAAAATGGGTTTTCTCAGCATTCTGCACTGGCTGCCAAAGCGTACTGAGCCAGATTCAAGGTGCTGGTGTTGATCTATAAAGCCCTATACAGTCTGGGCCCCTCATACCTTGGGGACCGCCTCGCCTTCCGTGCCTCAGGGCGATCCCTGAGGTCTGCCGGGGGTGCCTTCTTGAAGGTCCCCCGTGTTAAACGGGGGGCTACAATGGAGAGGGCGTTCTTGGTGGCCAGGCCGCGACTCTGGAACTCCCTCCTGGAGGAAGCTCGCCTGGCCCTGGGTCTGATGGCTTTTTGCCGAGCCTGTAAGGCCTGGCTGTTTGCCCAGACCTTCGGAGGGTAGGGTGGGAGGCTAGGGTAAGGTGTGTGTGTGTGGGGGNGGGGGGGGGGGGGGGGGGGGGGTTGGGTTTTTTTATTTACTCTTGTTTGATGATGATTTTATTAGTATTTATTATAGTTTTACTTGTTGTGAGCCTCCCCGGGATGCCGTAGGTATGAGGGGGTGGCCAATAAATATAAAGAAAAGATAATTAAAAAATCTTAAAATTTTGACACCATTTCAACCACAGTACTTGACAAATTTCTTTTTTGGTCTGTAATATCTGAACCAGCTCTAAGATTTTTCTTACTTTATTGAAATTAATGCCCTGTTGTGTTCAGATATTGCAGCATTTAAGGTCCATGCTTTTGAAGTGCTAAGTGACTTAAATCTTCCATAGCTTCAATAGGTTCAGGCCCCTAACATCTTAAGATATCTATTCATTTCCTTGCTCCTAGAATAATACCTACCTATTTCACTATTTCACCTCTTTCAAAATAAGCTCACTGACTTCCTTTAGGAGGCTGATTATTACTCTCTCCTAGAACTCCCCCATTTCTATATTGCTTCCCTAAAATGATTAGAGCTACTCATAAGTGTTAACCTATGTCTCTTGTTTGGTTTACTTAGTTGTTCATTAATACGTAATGTCAAAGGTACTGGAGTTTTCTAGCTCATTAACTTAAAGGCCACGTCTGGCTCATCTTGCCTAACCCCTTTCTTTTCTTGGTTTTTGTTCTTAGCGTTATTCTATTATATGCATACATCACTTACGTTTGGCATCCAATTACTTGAAGTGGAGAAGGTTAATGTTTTGGAATGATCATTTAAGGACCATGACACAATATCATTATTCTGGGTGCATAAAGAAGAACAAGCTCTTAAGAAAATAAACCGTAGGTGGATATAATAAAATGGGTGGGCGTTATTAGTAGCAAGTCCTATGCCCTGACTGTTCCTGCAGCTTGACTGTGCAAGGTGGATCTGCATATTCCTATCTGCTCCACCTTTGCGCTTCCCTTCCCTGTTGAACTATTCAGCATGCAGGCAATGCAATCCTCTGCTTTGCTTTAGCACAAGATGCCATCATTCCACCGCCACCACCCTACCACCCAATGGCAATGAAATTGTACAGGTACAATGGGTGATTCTTTTTCATTTTATTATTACTGTTGTAGCCATCTGGCCATGACAGATGGGTGATTCTACAGGTTACAGTTAAGTACAGGGCAATCAACCTGCGTGGTAACACTGCAATATCATTGCAAGGTGGAAAGCATGAAGAAACGTTTGTGCTGCTGTGTTTATGCTGTCACCTGATGAACTCTCAAGGGGAAGGGGAGCAGGAGGAGCCCATTAGGTGGCTGCATAAATGGGAAAAGCCCCAACCCCTGCTGGTAAAATTGACATGGAGCTCCTGACTGCAAGGCAAAACTCCACTGGTGAAACTGACCAGGCAGTTGGTTGTAAGAAAAACAAACATTTTCTGTTGACACTGACTGGGCAGTTCCTCACTAAGGCAAAACTCCCTGCTGCTGAAACTGACCAAAGCTCTTCCTGCTAAGCAATCCTCCTCACTGGTGAAACTGACATGCATAAAGCCTCTTCCTGAAACCATGGTGAAACTGACATGCCTGGTTCCGAGGAACAAATCCTGGCAAACCTATGTTCCCGTCATGGATTGCTCCCGGATTTGTATGAACAAATGCAACACTTGCTCCCATGCTAGGCAGCTGAAACGCTGGCAACGTTCTATATAGAGACATCCAGTCAAGATCTCATGAAGATAGGGAAGGACTTGTAAAATCAGGAGGATGTGGACATTCAGAATTCTCTAATAAAATATCACAGGGGTCCTTGGAGTTGAAAAGAAAAATTACTCTCATATTCACATTTGAGTTCTTATTAAAGTACCTGGCAAATCCAATGCAAAGGGTCCTCAGAGTTGGGTTGCAGTGTTGTCTTACTTTTCTTCTTTTTCTGTACATCTCAGCATGGATCTCTCAAGAGACCTGGCCACTGTCATCCATGCTTTCATCACCTTGAGGCTAGATTACTGCAATGTGCTCTACGTAGGGCTGCTCTTGATCACTGTTTGGAAGCTTCAGCTGGTGCAGAATGTGGTGGCCCAACTCCTTTTGGGGCCAGGTTGCTGGGAGCACATTACACCAGTGATCTGGAGTCTGCATTGGCTACCTATAGCTGTCCGGATACAATTCAGGGTGCTAGTTTTGACCTTTATGATCTGGGCCCCATATATCTAAAAGACCACCTTTCCTGCCGTGCCCCTGCGGTCAGCTGGGAGCACCCTCCTCTGGGTTCCATCTGCCATTTTTGTCCATATGATTCATTCTCAGTTGCTGTCCCAATGTTGTTGAACTCCTTCCCCCTGGAGGCTTGTCTGAGTCCGAGCCTGAGCAGTGTAAGTCTTTCTTTTTAGTAAAGCATTTGGTGGGTGGGGCTAGGGATTGGGTGGAAGGTGGTTGGGTGCTTGGCACTGGGCTGGGTAGGCTTTTTGTGGGGGTTCTATTTTAATGTCTTTTAACTGTATTTTATGATTTTTTTGTGAGCCACCCTGAATTTTTGGGGAAGGGTGGGGTAAAAATGTGAGTGAATGAATGAATGGTTATCCAACTATTTTGAGATTAACAGTATTTTCAGTAGTTTACCAGTTCATTGTTTCAGGGAACAGTATTGCCTTTTCTAATCATCACTACCAGTTCCTGCAGCACCTGGGCACTCTTTGGTGGTCTCCTGAGGAATCCATTCTTGCAATGTGATATGAGCACAACACAGGGAAATTCATGCTCTACAGCTACAAGATCAAAACTATTATGAGATTGACGAGAACTATTCTGAGATTGATTGGAGAGAGAACCTACTCTAGCTGCAGACTGAAAAGCATGAATATAATATATTGAAATGAACAGCTGAGTGAGACTGGTAGTTTAACAGGAGTTTTAAGAGTAACAAGAGATAAGCCCAGCATAATATTAACACAGCATAAAGAAGCTGCTCTGGATTTATAATATAGTAGGATTAGACAGAACTAGTGTATTAAAGTTTGATTAGGGAAATACAGGCGGAGCTCTCCTTGCCATCCCTTGTATATAAAGGTGTTAATTTTTGTTTTGTTTTTGTTTACCAAAACATCTTCATTTTAGGGGGTTTTCATAAAGGAAAATACTTTTTTTTTGTTTTTTGTTTTGTTTGAATTTTACTAAAAATAAAATATCACTTTGCATGCGCAAAATGGCCACTGGACCATTCATGCATGCACAGCCCTTTCCCAAAATGTTACTGGCAATGTTGGTGCCATTTTGGAAAAGGACCCTTTCCCAAAATGGCGCTGAAGCTGCCGGGTGCCATTTAGGGAAAAGGGTGCACATGTGTTTAATGGCCACATCAGCCATTTTGTGCAGGCGCACTTTTTAATTTTAATTTTTTATTTTGGTAATGAAAATGGAACCTTTTTCCCCCCGTTCATTTTCATCCGTTTTTGTTACCATGGCCTGTCATTTTCATATTTTAATTACTAAAATGAACAGGCCACTGTTCGTTTTAGTAATTAAATAAAATGAAAACCAATTGCACAGCTGGTTATATATAGGAAGAGGTTCCACCCAAACGTTTGCAGAGCCACCTTTGTTCTCGTTCAAATCCCTTATTAGAATCCTCTTTGCAGCGAAGGAATCTGCTGTATTGGAATAAATGCCTATGAAGCTGATAGATATTGTTTCCTTGTGCAGCCCCATCTGTCCTAATCTCTGGTTATCTGGCATAGTACAATCCTTGTGGCTTGAGCTGACAGAGCTTTAGACTGTAAGACTTTGTGGCAGGGACCCACTTTTAATTATTTGTTTCTATAGCAGAATGGAGTCCTGGTCTGTGACTGGGGCTATTAATTTGTCATCTGTTGTTCAAGTTCATGAGATTTAACATTTATTTTATGATTTACTACTTCAAAGCAACGTGCAAGCAGCAAGTCTCATAGCAGCTCTGAGAAGGAGGTTGCTAAATAAATATTATTCTTGCTATTTTATGCATTGGAAACAGATGTGGAGGTTGTAGTGATTTCCTTCTGAGCACATAGCAAGTCAACAGCAGAGTCTGACTCAGCCTTGTAAGTGCTTGGCAAAATACGGGCTACCAAATTCTTTCTCCAACACTGCAACTCCAATGAGATGTTATGTGGATGGTCCCTTTGTCACCAAGAGGAAGGTGATGTCTGAGTAAGGACACACTTGGGGGTGGGGTGGGGGGAGCAGAGCCGGTTACACGGGATATTATGCCTGTGAATCTTATAGATATGTTTGGTTTCTACTTGTTTGGTTGTAAGCTTGGGGATTTAGTATTGTTTGTGGCTCTGGGGTTGTGTGTATAGGCAGGAAGTTTGGAGCTGAAATATAAGTCCATGTTAATGATGCAACTCTGTGGGTGACAGGCAGAACTCTCTGGGAGAGGCTGGAAAGTTCTAGTGGACCATAGAACTTTGCTGTGTGTGTGTGTGTGTTTTTTTTTTTTTTTTAAAACCTACTGGCCGGAGGCTCCTAGGTTCCTAGCTTTGGAGGGCAAGGAGGGAGGACCAACTCAGTGTGGCATTTCTATGGGATCAATGATCGTCAAATAAACACAATACAGTTACGAAACTGAGTTATTACTAGAACACACCGTGGTTTCTATCCATGGCAGTATTACAGCTACACACACACTATCATACAATAGTTCCCAGATAAAGATATCTTATGCATCCAAGGCTGGCCAGCTCCTGGTGTACACAGGCTGGTTCAGGGAAAGTCAGGAGAGGGCCCTCAGTGATGCTGGAGAGGAGAGTGCTGTTCTTTGAGTTTGTTGAGATGGACAGGGCAAAGACCATGGTACTCACTGCAAGGCTAGTGGAACGAAGCTCTAAGTCCGAGCCATACTGGTTTTGGTTGTGCTTCTATACGGTTCCTGGGCACTGCAAGCCAGTGGCGACTGCTTAGTCATGATGATGTGGTCACAGTTCTTTTGGTGCACAATAAGGGTGGTTGTCTTGCGAAAGGGTGAGCCTCTCAGTCCTCTAAGCACATTAGCATCTTTGACAGATTGTTCTTTTCAGACCCTGAAATTGACCTGTATCAAAACCGAAATGTCCATGGGTGTCAGGATGCTTATCAATGTTCTTTGGTAGTCTACAGCTCCCAAGTCAGAGGTGCAAATTGGTCCATCTGGTTTCAGGATGGTTTGTCTGGTACTAGAATGTGTGTCAACAGGATGTTTCTTAAGCATATGTGGCTGTGTCAGGAACAGCTACTCAAGTTTCTGGATAGGCCAGGGCTTTAGTCCTTTGTTAGGATGCTGATGGAGCACATACCTAAGTCAATCCACACTTTGAGTCTCTTTGCATTCTCTGAGCTTTTCAGAGTTTTTGAGCCTACTTCTCCTGACCCTAAGCGGGCTCACTCACAACTTAGGTTGACCAAAGTGGAGCCTGTCGCCACATAGGCTGACATTGTTAGTCACTCCGGGCTGCCTGTGGCAGGAGGGGTGGGGTATAAAATTCTTAAAATAAAATAAAGTAAAATAAATAAATAGGGAGTTACACCATAGGGGTTTAGAGAGGAGCCTCTTGTGAGTTTGGGTGACATTTGCTCTTGTTACACTGGTTTAGTAATGCTTTCCTAATTTGGCTTTTTTGTTATAATCAATTACTACTTTGTTAACCTGCTCTTGGAGTGTGTTTCCAAACCTAACAGATCCCCACAACCTGATTTCTGTCTACACAGAGAAACCCTAATACCACCTGGTAATTGTTGTTAAACCCCTAAGGTGTACAACCTCTCACCCTGCCAACTCGGATAGTCCTGAGAGTCTAGGGATGGTTGAGAGTTAAGGGGGAACTGGTCAGGTCCCTCGGAGAGAGAAAGTTGGAACCAAGTTGAGGGGTGGAAAGATGGGGCTGTTGGGTTGATCCGGAGTACCCCCTGGTCTTCACACTTCCATTTCAGTACTTTCATCCTGAAGGACCCTTTACTCTGGCATATGCCCACTAGGCGACCAACTTCCTCCAAGCTTTCACCTGCAGGACTTTCACCTGGAGGGGGAAATGGGGCAGGGCAAAAGGGCTGTCATGTCTCTTTCTGATATAACTCTGTCTCTTATGGAGTGCTATGCCATCACAGGGTGTTTTCAAATGAGATGCTACTACTCATGGCCACTTAGGAGCCACTCATCCAACCGCCCATCTGAATAGAAGTAGTGCCATACTGGATCAGACCAATGGTTCATCGAGCCCAGCATCTGTCCCTGGGCCTGACAGTGGCCAAGCTTGGTTGCTTGGAAGAAGAAGTACCCAACAGATCACAATGGGGCAATCGATTCCATGTTGTTCACTCCCAACAGTAAGAGGTTACATTCCCAAACCTACCTGGTTAATAGCTGCTAATGGACCTATCCTCTAGAAACTTGTCCAAACCTTTCTTAAACCCAGCTCTACTACTGGCCTTGACTATGTCTTCTGGCAACAAATTCTACAACTTAATTATGTGCTGAGTGAAAAAATACTTTATTTTATTTGTTTCATGGAGTGTTCCCTAGTGTCTACTAGTACTACTTGAGAGGATAAATAATCATTCCCTATTCACTTGTTCCACACTACTCATGATTTTATACATTTCTATCGTATCCCCTCTGTCATCTCTTCTCCAAGCTGACGAGCCCCAACCTATCCAGCCTCTCTTCATAGGTTACCTTCTTTGTACCGTTTCTATTTCTACTATATCTTTTTTGAGATGGGACAGTGAGGATTTCAATGTATTGTCCCCGTGACTCCAAGGTTCTTTTCCTGGGTGGTAACTTCTAGTTTAGAACCCAGCATCGTGTACGTAACGTTTGGATTGTTTTACCCTACATGCATCACTTTGCACTTGTCCACATTAAATTTAATCTGCCATTTAGGTGGAGTGAGTGGATGTGTACTTCTGTGAGCCACTTAACAACCACTCATGGCCACTGCTGAAAAATTTGGAGTGTTCTGTGTGGGACAAGCCAAAAAAGTGCATGGCAACAGGTGCCCATGCATCCCCTGCCCATATGAACCAAAATGGCCACCCACGCCAGAAGACAGGTCTCCTGCTCATAGGCACTGTGGGTGGGGGATGCAGTCTTTGTAAGTCACAGGAACTGGCTGTGAGTGCCAGGGAGCCTGAGTTCCCCAGTGCTCCTGATGGGACATGTCCATTTCGAAGGTCAGCCTGGCGTGCTCCCCCCACCCCCATGGTCTGTGGCAGGGTGTGTGTGAGGTGGCTGCTGCGTTAACCAGACTGGGAGCTTCCCATTGAGAGAGAGAGAGAGAGAGAAAATACTTTATTGTGTAGCCAAAGCTATTTACAATTTAAAATATAAACCAACAAAATATACATAACAAGAAATACCCATTTACAATCCTATACAGATAATCAAAATATATAACATCCAATCTCAGTGACAACCTGATGTCTGATAATCAAATAATAAGCATTTAAAAAAACCTAGCCAAAAAATTCACGGAAAAATTACGAATACATCCACAAGATGTATTAGTATTTAATGTGTATATGCAGCCCCTGCGGGGAGGTCGTGAGAGGGTTCGGAGTGCGTTGTCACCAATATGCTGATGATACTCAGCTGTACCTCTCTTTTTCAGCTGACCCAGACCCTGCGGTCTCGTTGCTATCCCAGTGTTTGGAGGCCATGGAGGAGTGAATGTGGCAGAGCAGACTGAAGCTCAACCCCGATAAGACAGAGGTGATGGTGGTGGGGAGAGCGAGAGAGGCATTGGCCCCCCTGATTTGGGGGGGGTTCCCCCTCCTGTAGCTCTGCAGGCTCGGAGTCTGGGGGTGGTGTTGGATTCAGACCTCCGCCTGGATCGACAGGTGGAGGTGGTGGTGAAGGCTGCCTTCCGCCAGTTGTATCTGGTGCGGAGGTTACACCCATACATCTCCAGGCTGGACCTGGCCTCCCTCATCCATGCCTTTGTCACCTCGAGGCTGGACTACTGCAACGTGCTCTACGTGGGGCTGCCCTTGTTCCTGGTTCGGAGGCTGCAGCTAGTGCAGTATGCAACGGTCCATCTCCTGTCGGGGATGGGTCGTTGGGAGCACATAACACCAGTGCTCTGGACTCTGCACTGGTTGCCAATAGCGTGCTGAGCCAGGTTCAAGGTATTGGTATTGGTCTATAAGGCCCTTCACGGTCTTGGCCCCTCATACCTCAAGGATCGCCTCACCCTCCGCGTCCCAGAGCGGCTCCTTCAGTCTGCTGGGGGTGCCTTCCTGGAGGTCCCCCATGTTAAGCGGGGGACCACAATGGAGAGGGCATTCTCAGTGGCCGGGCCACGTCTTTGGAACCTTCTCCCGGAGGAAGCTCGCCTGGCCCCAAGCCTCCTAACATTTCAGCGGGCCTGTAAAACCTGGTTGTTCGCCGAGGGTGGGAGGGTGGGTTAGGATCTTTATTCTCCCTGCCCTTATTTTTTATGTTTTTATTCCTGGATGTTTTAACTGTATGTTTTTTATGAAGAAATATTTTTATAAATTTTAAGTGTACGTCGCCCGGGATGCTGTAGGCATAAAGGGCGACTCATAAATGCAAGAAAATAAATAAATGAAGTCTAGCAATAATAGGGTTTAATGGTATCTATAAGGCAAGTTTGTTTCTGGCGCAAAACAGCGGTGCAATAATTTGTCACAGCCCTTGTCAGTTCAGAATCAACCAGGCTCAAAAGCTTCTGTACCAAAACGCCCGGGCCCCAGTCTAGGTGATTTGAAAGTGCCTTGTCAAGATATTTATTTCTTAGCCGCAATAGTCATGGGCATCGGAGAAGGATATGACTTGCTGACTCCACTTCCTGTAGATCACAGTGCGGGCAAAAGCGCATCTCCCTAGGGATATCAGTATAACGGCCTTCTAAGATGGCTGAAGGAAACACATTACATCTTATCCTCGAAAATGCCTGCCTCAACTTAAAGTCCGTCCAAGCAAACAGGTAGCTAGGCCTTATGCTCCGGGGGTTGAATGGAATAAAGTCAGGGGCAACCTTCTGGGCCAACAAAAGAGCATTCTCTGATTGTAATGTTTGATCGATGTTTAATCGGACAACCTCCTTTTTTAGACAGGACAAAGTACCCTTAAGGCCAATATGTATTAGGGTAGGAACAGAAAACCCAATTTTCGAACCTCCAGCTCTGAGCTTCCCATTATAATGCCTCCCCACCCGCCACCTGAGTGGCTGCTCCATAGCTGTGCATGGGAACCCTCTTCCCTAGACTTCCTTGTTTACAAACACCCACAGTGCTCTGTGGGAGGTCAGGGAGAGGCATGATGTCAGCAAGGGGTGTGGCAAAGCTGCTGCCACACCTCTATTAGACATAACCCAACCCCTGTTATGATGTCAGGGTGGGGGCCCTATCAGAAAGGGGTAGGGGAGTCCCTATGGCTAGATCCTTTTCTGACAGGCCAATCCCCCTTGCCCCTGGAAGCTTCAGGTTACCAGTGGGAGGATACTGGGGCTTTATCTGGGGCCTGGAGAAACTGGGGCTTTATCTGAATCCAAAACCTGGATTCTCCCATTGAAACCTGGAGAAGTGGCAATCCTAATGCCCACTTCCTCTTTTATATAGGCAGGGATGGGGAGATGCTACTTAAGATGATCTGTTGCTGTGAGGGAAGAAGAAATTACTTTCAGAGCTGCTGGTAGCGTATGATCAGCAGAAGCTGCTGCTCCAGGAATGACTCTAGCACTTCAGAGGAAGTTCTCAGCGGCACTCAGAACCCACATGCCCATAAACTCACCTTTTTATTCCATATATCCATCCTATATTAGCAGCAGCTTTCCCAGGGAGATATCAGGCCTTGGGCTGGTGATGAAGTCAGGTGAAGCACTGGGCCATTGAATTTGTCAGGTCCCTGTATAGGGCTCTGAAACATTTGGGGGGGGGGGGGGGGGAGTAGATGTGTAGGGACTTGCCGGTGTGCACGTACCTGGGAGGAACACAGGAGCTGCAGTGATAGGCAGCCTCCTGCAGCCGCCCCGACTCCGGGATCTGCAGTGCTGACGGGGACAGAGGAAGTGCTTGGAAGTGGCTTTGCAAGTACGGGACCCTCTCCAGTCCAAACAACGGAGCCACGTGGTATGGCCAGGAGCACCCTACCACTGGCTGCTGTGACCACGCCCCCTACACTCTAGCGTCGAGGCAGCTCACTGCCTTCCAGCCCTTGCCAGTGATCAGTGCCTTGTGCCTGTGAGACTGCCCCCCCCCCCCCCTTGTTGTTTGGTTAGAACATGGAATTCTTGATTGAGAGAAGGCTTGGCTTGAGAAGTGGCTGTGAGTATGACTTGGGTGAGTGACTTGTGAGTACGTGGGAGACCTTACTGTGAATTCTATCCTCCACGAAACCTGGTTCCTTATTTTATTTATTTATTTATTTATATCCGAATGTATATGCTGCCCCCTCCTGCCTCAGGCATCTCTCAACATCTTAAAAGTATTTTAAAACATTAAAATAAACAGTACTGATTACAAGTAAAAATAATATAAAACCCCATCCCCCACATACCCTAACCAACCCACTCCCCCCATCTCCCTCAGGAAATGCCTGGCGGAACAACCAGGTCTTACATTGTCTGCGGAAAGAGGAGAGGCAGTCAAGCGAATCTCTGACGGGAGGGAGTTCCGCAGCCATAGAGAACACCCTCCTCATAGTAGACACCCGGGGGACCCTGAGGAGGGTGCCCCCAGCCGACCGCAGGGGTCGCTCCAGGACCTGGAGGGTTAGGTGGTCCTGCAGATAGGCAGGGCCCAAGCTGTTAGGGCTTTAAAAGTCAGCACCAACACCTTGAATTGGGCCCGGACACCTACCGGCAGCCAGTGCAGAGAGCAAAGCACCGGTGTAATATGCTCGTGGCCGCCCGTCCCTGTCAAGAGACGGGTCACCGCATTCTGCACCAGCTGCAGCTTCCGAACCAGCACCAAGGGTAGCCCCATGTAGAGCGGGTTGCAGTAATCCAGTCTGGAGGTAATAAAAGCATGGATGTTGTGACCAGATCTAAGTTTGAGACATATGACTGAAGCCAACACACCAGATGTAATTGGCAAAATGCTCTCTTCACCACAGCCACTACCTGGGCATCCAGGTGTAGCTGTGGGTCCAGGAGCACCCCCAGACTCTGGACCCGAGAAACCAGGGGAGGAAGGACCCCATCAGTGATGGGGGCACCACTCCCTTGGCCTTCCCCACAACCATCATCTCTGTCTTGTCAGGATTTAGCCTCAGGTGGCTCGCCCTCATCCAATCCCCCACAGCGGACAAACACCGGGTAAGTGCCTAGACTGCCGGGCCTGAGTCTGAGGAAAATGAGAGAGAGAGAGCTGGGTGTCATCAGCATATTGATTACCTCTCACTCCATACTCCCTAACTACTTCTCCCAAAGGCTGCACGTACACATTGAACAAGAGAGGGGATAATTTATTTAATTAATTAATTTATTTAATATATTTATATCTCATCCCTCCTGCAAACAACTCGGGGCGGCTTGCAGTACTCCCTGTGTGAAGCCCCGGAGGGAAGATGAAAACTCCCCCAGCATCACATGCTGGGTTCTCTGAGCCAGGAAAGAGCAAAACCATTCAAGAACACTCTCACCAATCCCTGCCCAGTTCTGCACCTGAATAACCAACAACTCATGATCAACGGTAACAAATGCAGCCGAGAGATCTAACAGGATCAACAGGGTCCAACTCATGGGAGAGGTTGTCAGCCAAGGCCACAAGCGCAGTCTCTGTGCCATAACCCGGATGAAAGTCTGACTGCAAGGGATCAAAAAAGTTAACCTGGTCCAAGTGCCCCTGAAGCTGCTGAGCCACCACCTGTTCAATAACCTTCCCTGAAAAGGGAAGGTTAGAGACTGGCCAATAACCGGCAAGGGCATCAACATCCAAAGATGGTTTCTTGAGCAGGGGCTGCACCACCGTCTCCTTGAGACAGCCTGGCACCCTGCCCTCCCTGAGGGAGGCATTGGCTATCCCCGCCAGCAACAGCTCCAATGTTTCCTGGCTAGCATTAACCAGCGAGGACAGGCATGGATCTAATTCACAATAGGTGGCTCAAACAGTCCCAAGAGCATCCCCTGTAGCTGAGGGTGACACCGCCTGAAACTCATCTCATAAAACAGGACAAGAAGGGGCTTCTACTGCCTCTGACTTGTTCTCTGCTAAAAAAGTTGTATCAAAACTGTGGTGAATTTGAGCGATTTTATTCGCAAAAAAGTCCGCAAACAAATCACAGCGAGCATCTGATGGTTCTGTGTCCAAGCGGAGGGAGGCCGGACTGATCAGCCCCCTCACCACCCAGAACAGCTCAGCCGGGTGGGACTTAGCAGATGCAACGAGGGCAGCAACGAAAACCTTCTTTGCTGTCCGCACCGCAACGGCATAGGTACGTAACCAGACTCTACGCTGCAACCGGTCAACTTCAGTATGCGAATGATGCCACCGTGGCTCTAACCGCTGCCCTTCCTACTTCATCCGCTGCATCTCTCCGGTATACCACAGCTGTGTTGTCGGCAATTTGGGAGCAGATGCCTGGGAGCCACACAGTCGATGGCCTCAGTTAGCACGATATTCCCCCTGGACACGAGGTCATCGAGTGAGTGGCCATCGAGGTCAGAGGAAACATCCCCTGGAACTATCTGGGACTTTTCAGGTTCCATAATTGTTTGGGGGCGAACCAACTTAACTGGTTCCACACCCTCCCGGGGGCCGACATGTGCCAGGATATCCGCCCGGAGGTGATAATGACCAGTCCATGACAAGGGCACTGTTGATACCTCCCCCACCAATGGATCCCCTGCCTCAAGGCCTGTGCAAAATATCCTGTCCAGGGTATGTTCTCCAACATGTCCTCCACTTCCCCGTGTGATTGCTCCCTACCATGGAATATGCAACCCCTTACCTGTCACTCTCTACACATCCCCGTTACCACCTCCTGGTCCCTGTGTATGTGGGTCTTGTGCTCTTGAGGCATTGCGCTACTCCCCGCCACCCTGTGATGATCCAGGATGGGGGTATACGCCCCAGAAGCCATTCACGATCCTGAGGATTTGTTTCCAGGCGGAGGCCTGCTGCCTAAAGGGTGTGTGGGTGGGTGTCTGGGTGTTGACCTGCTTCCCTTCCTGCCCCATTTCCCCATTACCTCACAGCCATAAGCCAGGGATCAGTCAGAATGCATGTCAGAGCCAAGAGGCATGCCAGGATCCTATAGCCAGGAGTTGGTCCAAGAGGGTGGAGGGGGCTATGAGGCAAAGAGGTTACTCCAAGAGTCGTGATCCAGACATGTGCCAGGATTGTAGCCAGGTATTGGGTGAGGAAAGGCAGAAGGGCAAGATGTAGAATCAGGGCTCAGTGCAGCAACAGGTTGAACAAGATAGAAAGGCTATACATGGAGACATGGCAGGGAAAAGGGGGTGTGGTATGAGCAGCAACACAGAATAATGGACGTCTTGCCACCCAGAGTAGACAACTAAAGCTGGCCCAGAAAGTTATATAGTATGAGGGAGCCAATCAGGAGGGACAGTCAGGGACATCTCTAATCCGGATGTCAGGCTACAGTTTCTAAACTTGGCCAGTGCAGGGCTGTGGCAGATGTGGCAATCTGTGTTTTCTGATCAAATAAACAGTCGGTTTAAGAAATAAGACTTTTTTTAGTGATGGAGCCTAGAGGTGTGCACCACAGATCCATGTTGTGTTTTGGTTTTCATTTTTTGTTTTTGTTTTTTAAAAATTTCATTTTTGTAAATATAATTTCGTTTTTGTTTTTGCTTTTGTTTTCAATTTCCATTGGTTTAAATGGAAAACACATTTTTGGCTGTAATGTTTGTGTTTTTCATTATATTTGGATGACACTTGGGACTGTACGTACAATGAAAGGCATTATGTGTACCAAATTTCAGAAAGACTGGATAAAGGAGTCCAATTTTATAAGCAATTATGTTATTTTGCAAACATCTGCATATACATTCCTGGATGTAAATTCTTCATCTCTCATCTAATGTGGATGAAACTAGCCAAGTTTAAACCCCTCCACAATACCAACTTTCAGAAGGATTAGATAAGGGGTCCTGATAGTATAAGCAATTAACTTATAAATATATGTTTGACTGTAACATCTTTGTAGTCCAACCAGTGTTCATGAAATTTGGCAGGGCTGTATCACACACCTTCTGAATTATCTCTGCCAAATATTGGAAAGATGTGATAAAGGGTCCCAACTTTATAAGCCTGCACACCATATGCAGAGAATGAGCCTATGCCAGGAATTTTCTTATGTATCACTGGGCATTTTTAGATACATGTTAAAGTTCTGGATGTTTCAGTCTTCTGGGTTTACAAGTCCACAAGTAAGTTCTGGATTCATTTTTCACACACACACTGCCCTGAGGCAGTTCCTGGATGCATTCTTCACACAAACATTGCCCTGAGACAGCCTAAAGTNCAGAAGGATTGAATAAAGGGTCCTGGTGGTATAAGCAATTAACATATAAATGTATGTCTGCCTGTAACAACATTGTAGTCCAGCCAGTGTGCATGAAATTTGGCAGGACTGTATCTCACACTTTCACGATTATCTCTGCCAAATATCAGAAAGATGTAATAAAGACATCCCAATTATATATGCCTGCACAGCATATGCAGAGAAGGAGCCTAGGCCAGGGATTCTCTTACGTGTCACTGTGGTATAAGATCAGTTTTTGATGCCAATTGGCCAGCAGAAAGGTCAACCAAATATCCTCATTCTATTCTGGGACCATCCCAACATCTCCCCCCCTCCCCCACTTGTTACTGGGAAGTTTGAAACATCTGTTTAGGAAAGAGCCAATAGAGATTCTCTGATGTCTTCTGTCACCGTGCTGCAGGATATGATTGTGATGATAATTGGCCAGTCTGGATGTGTAAACCATGTCTCCTGATTGCTGGGATGCTATCCCCAAAGTCCCAGTTACATCTCTTAGATGCCCTACTGAGGGCCGCCCCCTATGCCCGCCTTGAAGCCACCACCGATTGGTCCTGTAAAGCTGTAAGCATGCAGTAATTGGCCAGTGAATGTGTCTGTCAGTCTGTTGGGTTGCTCCCCATCCTCCCTCCTACAGCCTCCCTCCCCCTGCCATGCCAGGTGCCTGCCTCTGACTGGCACTGTATGCGCTGCTATTTTTCTGAATAATGGTCTTCAAGGGGATTAATTCAATTGCTTATAAAATTGGATCCCTTTATCAAATTGTTCTGTAGTTTGGCAGTGATGACAGGGAAGGTATGTGATACATTCCTGTCAAACGTCTCGTAAACAGGATGGGATATAAAAATGTTACTCCCAGATATGCATTGTCAAGTTAATGGCTTATAACATCAGGAGCCTTTATTCAATCTTTATGAAATTTTTCTGGATTGGTAATCCTGGGGAGGTACATAATATTTCTTGATTTCATGAAAATTGAATGGAAGATAATGAAACTGTAGCCAGGAATGTGTATGGAGCTTTTCTTAAATAGGTTTGCTTTATCCAATCTTTTAGAACTTTGGTGCCCTCTGTTGGAGGTACATTCTCCCCAAGTTTAATCAGAATTTAATAAGAAACAAAAAGGTGTTAGCCTAATACATGTTTCAGTTTTTTCCCATTATTTCAAAAACAAAAAATCTTTTTTGTTTTTGTTTTCATTATTATTATTTGCCTTTTTTGTTACAATAACAGAAAAGAAAATGAAAATTTAATTTTGTTATAGTAAAAAAAACCTGAATTGCACACCCCTAGGGGCTTAGCTTACATAGAGAGCTGAGGGAGAGTCCTGTGCTCACAGCCAGCCGTCCCAGGTATAGCGGAATTGCCCTCAATGGGTTCTCTGTAACAGCATGTGCTCTCAAAGTTGTCCTGACTCCGCAAGGTACAGTACATATTCCTAACAGCAGACTCTTCCCAGCAACCCCACAGACCTGGATTCAAAGCTTGCTGGGGCAAATAGCAAATAGCAAGAAAAGCTGCAAAAAGTGAGGTATAAATTTGTCCTCAATTTAGCACCTAGGTACCACTTACATGTATATAGTGTGTCCTCAAAAGTGGGTTTTTGGAGGGAAGAGGAGACATGCTCATCTCTCCGTCAATATTAGCATAAAGTAGTATACAGGACTGGAGTCTATTTACTCAGTTGGGACTACAAAAAACTATCATCATTCTTCCCAAGTGTGGCGAATGACAGTCCTCATGTTCAGTGCACTTCCTTGCAGGATCAGGGCCACCCCACTCTTTTGTCAGTCAGCTCACCTCTCTGGAACAGGCAATAGACTTCTGTTGCAAAACACCAAGTTTATTGCCATCACCAGCGTGCGTGCGTGCGTGCGTCCGTCCGTCCGTGTGTGTGTGTGTGTGTGTGTGTGTGTGTATATATATGTGTATGTATATATGTGTATGTATATATGTGTGTATGTATATGCCAGCAAATGCCAAGAAAAGTTGCAAAAAGTACATTATAAATGTGTCCCATGACACATTGTGGCTGTGGACAATACGATGAAATCCACAGCACAGTGCGCAGCAGCAGTCAAAAAAGCAAACAATGTTAAGAATTATTCAGAAGGGGATAGAGAATAAAATGGAGGTTGCCATAATGCCTCTATATAAATCAATGGTGCGACCACACCTCGAATATTGTGTGCAGTTCTGGTCACCCCATCTCAAAAAAGACATAGCTTAACTAGAAAAGTTACAGAGAATGGCAACAAAAATGATCACGGACATGGAAGGGCTCCCGTATGAGGAGAGGCTTGGTAGGTTGGGGCTCTTTAATTTGGAGAAGAGATGACTGAGAAGAGATATGATAGAGGTCTATAAAATCATGAGTGAGGTGGAACTAATAAACAAGGAACAGTTATTTACCCTCTCAGCTAGTACTAGAACTAGAGGACACTCCATGAAACTCATGGGTAGGGATGGGCGAACGCGGTTCGGAGTTTGGAGTTTGGACTGAACTCGGTCTTTTCAGACGTCTGAACTGAACATCCAAACCGAACTCTCGAACAACTGAACAGTTCGGTCGTGTTTGGATGAGTTCAGGGGTGGAAAAAACGTCTTTTCAGGGCCAAAAATTAGGTTTCGGGTTCGGTTTTGGTATTGGTATCGATAGTGCTATTTTTGAATGTTCAGCCAAGTTCGGGCAAACCGAACCCGGTTGAACTGAACCATCAAACTCGGGTTTCAAACCAAACGACCAAACATCCGAACTGCGTTCTGTTCACCCATCCCTACTCATGGGTGGCAAGTTTCAAACAAATAATTTTTTTTTCACTCCACGTATAATTGGGTTGTGGAATCTATTGCCAGAGGCTCTGGTAAGGGCCAGTACTATAGCTGAGTTTAAAAGAGGTTTTGACAAGTTTATGGAAGATAGGTCCATTAGCAGCTTGTAGCCAGACAGGATCGGGGAACATGATGGGAGCTAAGGGAATGGATCGCCCATTGTGACCTGTTGGGTGCTTCTCCAAAGCCACCGTGATTGGCCACTGTTGACAGGATGCTCCAACCATTGGTCTGACCCAGTATGGCACTTCTTATGTTCCTATGTTCTTATCCTCAATTTAGCACCTAGATACCACCTACATGTATATAGTGTGTCCTCAAAAGCGGGTGTTTGGAGGAAAGAAGGGGGGGGGGAAGAAATGCTCATCCCTGTGTGTTATGCAGTTTATCAGGTACACCTGGCTGGCTGACCCCTCCTCTCGGTCCCAGCTTGTACCTAGCCCCCACCACACGCACCCTGGGCCTTGGTTTAGGCAGCTTGTAGTCTCTCTTTCTCACTGCTTAAGCTAGCCCCCTTCTCCAGGTACCTTGATTCCAGGACCTTGGCCAACATAGAGCGGATGGGAAGGCAAAGGAGAGCAGCAGTCTGCAATCTTTGCCTGCCCTAACTCAACTGACTCCAACTGTGCCAGGCCTCCTGGGGTGGAGTTTCAATCACCCATTGGCTGTTCTTAAAGGGCCAACATGTGTGCATCACACCAAGTTACTACGTTTATCAACAGATCTAGAATGAAAGCACTAAAAGTATAAAATATATTTTAAAACCAATTTTATTTGGTTGCCCAACCTGAAGGGTTTCAGCTTGACTGGTATTTTCCTAATCTACCTAATTCTGCTACTAGAAGGCCTGATTTCTGTTTGACTGTTAGTTATTTCTTATTTCATTTCCAGCACTCTGTACCTGAGCCTGCCCCTCTGAAGCCAGTGGAAATGAAGCCCGACGTTTAGTGATGTATTTAGTCTCATTCAATGTCAATGGATTGGGTTTCTCTTGAATTTTAAGTCAAACATAGATTGAGGTCTGACTCTTTATTAGTCCTATTCACTTCACTGCAATCAAGACTGGATCCTTACTTTGTGATTAATTCTAACCTGAATATTTTTATATATTCCATTTTTAATTTTTGTATAGTTACAAGAGAACTTCAGTGTTACCTTTTCATCTGTGTCTCATCTCTACAACCAGGGGAAAGCATTCCTAACTTTTCATGTTTACATGGTTTCTGTTTTTATTTTTCAGGCTTGGTAATATTATATGGATTAGGTGTTGCATCAAGTGATAAGTTTATGACTTGCTCAGATTTTGATAGGTAGATCAATGACATGATCTTGAATCATTCACTATGTGACTAAGTAAATTTATGGAAGGCACTATTGCAGAAATTGAAATATCTTGTTTGTCAGCGAAGACAATGAAAATTATATCAAGTGTAAAATATATGGAAATAGGTACACAGCTCTTTGCATTGGTCATGGAGTGCTTTGATTCATCATGCTCCATGTGAATCCCTGATTATTTTATGGATCATAAAACTCTAATGATAATCGTACACTTAGTCATAGAGTACATGGTTTAATTATTTCTCAGTTGATGGATGGAAGCATTTTCTTAATCTGCTTTCAAGAACAAAAATTGGTACCAGATTGGTTGAAATTCTTGAGCCCTAATCCATCACCAAATTTGAGCTCTGAGAACTAAACATAACAATGAGAGATATTCAGTATGTAAACATGCCTATAACAAATCAACCTGCAGCAGATGTACAAACACCATTTTCAATGTATAAACTATATTTTATGTTTGTAGTAGGAGTAGGGAGAATAATATCAAAAGAGACGATTCACTAGTGATATGCCTGATCAAACAAAACTGGAAAGTAGGGCTTCATCGCCACCTGTAAATACCATCAAAGGACATGTATGCCCTTCACAATTTTGAAATCTTCATCAAAGGAGACCTAAAAGCTGCTTGTATTTTTCAAGATTAGACTAAATAGTCTTCTAAGGCCATTATACACGGACGCTGCCACGGGCCCAGTGGGTGGATGGCATCCTTGTTAAGCTGGTCTGTCTTCTCATCTGAAATGCCAGACTAACATAATAAATGAAAAGGCTGTTGGAGTGTATCTGGAGACATACATTCTTAGTGGGTGTTTTTAGACACACATTTCTCCTGGATGTTTGCTGTAACATCTAGAACTTTCTGTGTGTCTAAATCACTCATCCAGATCTTAAACATCCGGATCTTTGAACTTCTGCATAAAACTTCTCCCAGAACCTTTGTGTGTAAACTGCTGGTAAACTGCTTTGCTCCAGGCAGCTGTGGTCACTTGGTTTCCATGGCAGCCTGTCACGTCTACAGCTGCGGCTGCTTTAGGCTGCCTCAGGGCAGTGTGTGTGTGAAAAATGAATCTGGAACTTACTTGTGGACTTGTAAACCCAGAAGATTGAAACATCCAGAACTTTAACGTGTGTCTAAAAATGCCCATTGATAGTCCGAATCTCAGCAGAGCTGAAGGCAGGACATTAATTTCAACAAAGCAGGACATTGATTTCATTGATAAACAAATTAGAATGATATAGCTTCTGATTCCAGGAATGGTCTGGAAGAGTGGGATTACATCTTTCTCTGTTTCTATAGAGACAGAAGGCAGAACATAGGGTATTTTGAGACGTTACGAGATCACGCTCAACCACAAACAATACCCTGTGGTGGGGAATGATCCTGTAACGTCCGTTTGAGTCCTGCCAGAGGTTCACCACAGTGAACCTCTGGCAGGAATAAAAATAACCACGCTTTTGGCCCTCGTCGGGGGACCATGGCCGAAAGCGTGGTTAGCTGAACCACGGCCCGGAATCAGCAGCCGGTAACATCTGTTACTGGCACTGATTTCCGGGCCGTGGTCCGGACCACGGGTCGGAATCGGACACAGTGGCCGGATTGGCCGCTGCGCCCGCCCGGCTCCCGGAGGGCGGGCGGCTGGGGGAGCGTGTGTGTGTGTGTGGCTGCACATTGCGCCGCGCAGCCCCCCCCCTCCCCAGATTCCCCACCGGGATCGGCCTGCACATCTGCTGACTGTGACAGCGGGATTCCGGCGGGGAATCAAATGGGTGATTCCGTGACGGGGCGAAAGCCACCCTGTCACATCTGAAAATACTCATAGTCTTATGCCCCATTTTGAAAACACTTAGGTGCATATAGTACACCTGTCCTCAGTGAAACAAAAATAGGAGTCAATAATGTGACATGGCATTTTCACACAAGACACTCTGCACCCACTACCCACCCACACACTATACAAATTACAGGGCAGCCATAGGGCAACAATGCAGCCCTGCAACATGTACAGTGCGTGGGTAGTGGGTGAAGAGTGTCTTGTGTGAAAATGCTCACTGTTGCAAAAAAAGACCAGTGACATTTTGGGTTGTATTAACAAAAGCATCATTACAATACTGTTCTACTGTTCTACAATACTGTCTGACCTCTCTGAGTACTGTGTTCAGTTTTGGGCTCCACTTTTCAAGAAGAATGTTGACAAACTGCGAAAGATTCAGAGATGAGCAAGAAAGATGATCAAGGATACAAGATATGACAAACAGCTGACAGAACTGAGCATATTTAGCCTAGAGAAAAGATGATTTAAGAGGGGGACATGTTGACAGTTTTTGAATAGCTAATAGCATTTGCCGCTAGCAGGAAAAGCACAGTAAGCAAAGGTCCCTGGCAAAAAGGACGGAGCATATTTGTTTTCTATGGCCACTGAGGATAGGGCAAGGAGTAATGGCTTTAAATTACAGGAAGGTAAGTTTAGGTTAAATATTGGGAAATACTTCTGAACTGTTTGAGCGGCTTGGCAGTGGAACAAGCTTCTGGGGGCAGGGGGGACGTGGAATTTCCTTCCTTGGTGTTTTTTTCAAGAAGAGACTGAACAAGGCATCTATCAGGAATGTTTTAGGTATAAGATGTAGTAGTAGTAGTAGTAGTAGTATTTATTGTTGTTTGACCATTGGTCATAGCAAAGTCAATGGAAAACAGTAAAAAAGATAAATACACAACATGAATCAGCATAAAACAGAAGCATGTGATCAAAGCTATTGTAAGCTGTGAGCACAAGAATACAACTAATAAAATTATTAAGTTAAAAAATTGCCTTGCCCTTCACGGAGCTTATGGTGACGCATTTGATCCCTGGAACTGGAATCTATCCATGAGTTTGAAAAAAAAAAAAAAAAAAAAAAAAAGAAGATATAGCAGAAAATTTTAAATTCTGCTCATTAAGCTTAGTGCTAATGATCTGGGGAGGAGTTTCACATTTCTTCCAGACTATTCCACGCACAAGACAACCAGCATCTACCCCCTGCTATCATGTTTAGGTTCACTTTGGTGTTACTTGATCGCTAAACAGGACAGTTCCAACCATGATAAAGCGCCCCATATCTGGAATATCATTTGGTATCATGCATCAAGGCAGGGGGTTTGACTAGATGACCTTAACATCATTAAAAAAAACAACTCCAGTTCTATGGTTCTAAGTGTTTACAGGATTGAGGTCATAGGGCGTTTTCAGACAAGACACACTCCACCAACCTTCTACCCACTATACATGTTACAGGGCACCCAGAGGGCAACACTGCAGTCCTGCAACATGTATAATGGGTGGGTGGTGGGTGGGGAGTGTCTTGTCTGAAAATGCCCTTAGAGTGCAGCAGCAACAGTGGATCTCATCTCGCCCACAAAAGTGCTTAGGACAGATGGGAAAATTAACCAAACGTACCCAGATCTTTCAGTATCCAAACATTAGTCAGAAGTAGCAGTGGAATGTATGGACTTGTGTGCAGATAGTAAAACACACACAGTTTGAGATTAAATTGGAAGGAAAAGGAGTAGGGGGCTCCTTAGCTCTGACAGACTTCAGTTCAGCCCATTCTCTTGATATATTCAACTCAATAAAACCTTCTGTTGTGTTTTTGTTTGTCCATATCTGTGTATGGAAATGAAGTCAAGCAGCCTCTGCAAGATTGGGATTTGATTCTCCAAAATGTGGAAGTCAACAAATGACCTATGACATGACCCTAGACACATAACAAAAGGGAAACTGAACATTTTAATTAGTTGAAATACATCCAGAGCCTGGGATGAACTGGTCTTCTATGTGCACATGGACACACAGATTCCACCACTTCCGGCATCCTGAATTTAGAGTTATATCTTTCGCATGCCATCAAACATGCATGTTCTCTATGGGTGAAAACAGACATGACGCTAGCGCCACCATTGTAACATTTCTTATGCATGTTGCAGGGCTGTATTGGTGCCCTGTGCAACCCTGCAACATGCATAAGAAATGCTAAAGTGGAGTTAGTGTCATGTCTGGTTTCACTCATACGCTGTATGTTTCTTTTGCTGTCTGTGGTTGCACAGTTACTTTTAGGTCTCATCATGAGGTCATGCAGGCAAAAATCTTGGGAACCACTGGTGTAAGCACAATAGAACTGCATCTGAGAGGAGTTCTGAATGACAGAGAGGAGATATGATAGAGGTCTATAAAATCATGAGTGGAGTGGACCTAATAAACAAGGAGCAGTTATTTACCCTCTCAGCTAGTACTAGAATTAGGGGACACTCCATGAAACTCATGGGGGGCAAGTTTAAAACAAATAAAAGATTTTTTCCCCCCACTTAGCATATAATTGGGTTGTGGAATCTACTGCCAGAGGCTGTGGTAAGGACCAGTACTAAAGCTGAGTTTAAAAGCAGTATGGACAAGTTTCTGGAAGATAGGTCCATTAGCAGCTATTAGCCAGACAGGATCAGGGAACATGACAGGAGCTGGGGCAAAACAACAGGGAATGTATCTCCCATTGTGACCTCTTGGGTGTTTCTCCCAAGCCACCATGATTGGCCACTGTCAGCGACAGGATGCTGGGCTAGATGGACCATTGGTCTGACCCAGTATGGCACTACTTATGTTCTTATCTTGAGGTGAAAACAGACAAACACCTTAACACTGCTTTAACACCACTTTAACATTTCTCATGCATGTTACAGGGCTGCATAGGGCACCAATACAGCCCAACAACATGAATAAGAAATGTTAAAGTGGTGTTAAAGCAGAGTTACATGCATGTCTGTTTTCACCTTCAGTTGTCAATTCCATTAGTTTCCTTAGTATTGTATAACAGAGGGAGTCTTTTGTATTGGACCGTCTGTTTTTTCCTCCAACTGCCCAATGGCATGCTGGACGTAGCAAATATTCTGGCTTCTTTCTTAGTACATGCTCCAAATATTTCCATCTTCTCTTTGGGATGGCTTTAAAGACAAGGTGTTGTAGTGGGCCTTATGGTTGCCAAATTGTTTTTGGAAAATTCCTGGACACAACACTCAATCAGTAAATTGTCACATGGGTAGCTTTCTGTCCCCACCTCCATTGTCTTATGCCATGCTCTTTGATAGATCATTAATAAATAAGTGCCTCCTAGAGCACAATTTGTGCATGGTGTGAGCAAATATACCAGTACGTCAAAAAGATGTAGCCAACACTTATTTCAAAATTAATTTAACATGGAAAACGACAGTAACGTGTATGCTATTAGCATGCACAGTTGCAATGTCAGCATGCAGCATGTACGAATGCAACAATCAAACTGACTGTTTGATGTTGATAGGTTTGCAGTGATTCTGTCAACACAGAGGTTCCCCCAGCCCAGTGTGGCATGTCTCATGGGAAGGAGGAGGGTTTTGGAAGGGAATTATCATGTGATTTCCACATGAATGAAAGTATCAAGTGATATTAGTTCACTTTTGACTAAAAACAAAAAGCCTTTCTACATTTTCCAGTGCATTCCACCTATTTAAGAGTTTACCTGGTACATTTTGAGAGATTCCTGGACATTATATGGTCCAGGATAGAGATTGCCCTGGACACTGGATAAATAATAGCATCATTCCTGCACTGTCCAGGATAATCCTGGATGTCTGGCAACCCTAAATGGACAATTACATGGATCATCAATTAATAAAAGTATATGTATATAACAATGAGAGCGATTATATAATGGATGCAAAAGTTGTGTTGTAAAATTAATTGTTTTAATTGACATCCATACTGTGTTAATAGAGAAATAGTATGTGGTTCCACAATTAAAGAATATACTGTGGATCACATGCATGTTTCCTGACTTTTGAACACTTAACAATACAACTTTAATATTTTATAAGTGTATTTTTGTCATTGTCCAGTTTAACAGCCAGTAGCTGTTATGAACTGTCAGGAAAAGAAACATATGAAATAGAAACAAAGAAAGCCCCATTGTTCAAAACCAGTACACTTTCCATTGACTATTTTAGATCTACAATTTAAGGCTAAATTAAATTTGTCTTTTGTTTTCATTAGTAATTCTAGTCCATTAACATATAAAAGAAGTAAAACTGATTGCATTTCTTATTACACAGGGCAATAGGTTCCATGGATATGATGCTCAAATGATTTTATAAACTGCAGTATTTTTATGGTTTTCTGTGCTGAATTGATGAAGTGATGAGAATCAATAAGATGCCAATTTTAATTGTGTCTTGTAAATTAATAATTATAGTTTCCATATGGATGTCTAGCAATTAAAATCATGCTTATGGAAATTTTTGGATGTTGGAACATATGCTTCCTGTTGATTTGCTTATGACACTCACCGCCTCTAGTTTCAACCAGTTTAAATCCCTAGGAGACATCTGTCTATGCAACTTTCCACAGAAAGAAGCCTATAGTGTTCATTCGTTGCAACCAAGAACTTGCTTCTCAGTTTGTTTTAATTTTGATTCATGAAACAGGCTTAAAACTTACACACTGAAAGGTAACAGTTATATTTTAATTTTTTAAGCAGTTTGCTGTTTGACTTTTTTCCCACATACTTGAAAGAAAAGTAGTTCTAAACTGATCTCCCCCGCCCCCCCCCCCAAAAAAAAATCATTTAAATGTGCACATTTCATTCCAGGTGCATAGCAAACACTTGTGAGAAATCAGTGGCAAGAACTAGCCTGACAGTAATCATATAGCAGCAAAACATTTTCTTCTGAATTGGTAAAGGTTCTACAGATTACGGTCTCATTTAGAGAGATTCTTGGAGAATAAGACTCCATGAAAAAGATAGAGATACCTAATGTGCCTCTCTAAGGCACATTACTGAATACATATGAGCTGTTATTCAATATTTCTTTTAACTATATTCAGAATATTTCACTTGTGAGACTTTTACCTGCGTTATGATTGAACAGCTTCAAGTGTGGCAACTTGGGGAACAGCAGATAATATTCCCATTTAAATGTATTTGTTTCCAGGTAGTTCATTTCTTCAGGGTATTCCTATGGGTTATCACTTATTCACATACGCATATATAGCAGACTTTATTAAAAACTTGCCAGTATAATATTGATCACATAATACAATGCACCAGGAAGTAATATGTGTATCAATGAAATTCTATTTTTCAAAAGCAGATAAGTAGAAGTAAGAAGATGGGAATCTGGGGGGTTTCATTGCAGGTTGGGGGGCAGGGTCCCCATGCAGGTCAAGTACAGCTCTTGGCCAGGGCCTGTCCCAGGGCCTGCTCTGCCTTCATTGTTCGATGTCTTTCTTTGGGTGAAAACAGACGAGACAGTAGCCCACGTTAGCCCCCTCTGGATCGGTGACCACCTGCCCGTCTGTTAGGTGGCTGCCAGATGTTCGCCTGCACCTGCCCACCCATCATCCCCCCCACTCATGGCATCATCCCAGTGAATGGGGAGTCCATCATGTGGGTGGATGCTGGCTGACGCAGGTGAATGTGAGCCCACATGGTTCCCTCCCATCTGTTAGGGTGTGTGCAGTCTCCATTGTGTGGAGGTCTGCCAGGACCAAAGAGTCCCACACGGAGTGCCTATAGTAGTCTGGGGAGCGACTGTGTCTTGGTAATGGGGGAGGACAGAGCATGGCAGGGAGGACTGCCTGTCTCTGGTTCGTCAGGCAGAACCTGCAAGTGGCAGCTGTGCGTGGACTCTTTGGCGCAGCCCCAGACTCCAGCGGGCTATTCTATCGTCTGTTAACACTCTTTGTTGTGGCCAAGACTCAACAGCTGAATCACAGCTGCTCCTCAGAATCTCAGCAACCAGGACTGCAGAACACTGGCTCTGGCAGCCAATCAAAAAGCAGGAAAGGGGTTGAAGATTAGGCTGGGAGATGTTTTAAAGGAGCACATGCGGTTCCTGACCTGGCCATGATCATCCATGCTTTTATTACCTCTCAGTTAGACTACTGTAACGCGCTCTATGTGGGGCTATCTATGGTGATGGCTCGGAAGCTGCAGCTAGCGCAGAATGCGGCAGCCCGGTGGGACTTGGCCGCCAGGAGCACATTACACCAGTGCTCTGATCTCTGCACTGGCTGCCAATAGTCTTTCGGGCTCGATTCAAAGTGTTGGTTTTGACCTATAAAGCCTTACACGGCCTGGGCCCTGCCTACTTGCAAGATCGCCTCACTCCCTTGGTTCTGGATTGGCCCCTGCGATCAACCGGGGGCACCTTGTTGGAGGTCACCCGGGTTTCCCTGGGGACCACCTAGGATAGGGCGTTCTCGGTGGCTGCACCAAACCTCTGGAATTCCCTCCCAGTGGGGGCCCGTCTGGTCCTGGACCTCCCAGCATTTCGTAGGAAGTGTAAGACCTTGCTGTTCCGTCAGGCATTTGGCGAGGGAGAGGGGTAATGGGGTGGTAGGGGGTGGGGAGAGTGTGCAGGTGGGTGGGTTTGTTCTTTTATTATTATTACTATATAATATATACTGTGGGATGATGCTTTTAATGTGGTGTTATATTATTGTTTATCCATGTTGTTAGCTGCTCCGAGCTGCCTGTGGCAAGAGGTGGCGGGGTATACATTTTTAAAATAAATAAATACTTGCGAGATCGCCTCACTCCCCGGATTCTAGACTGGCTCCTGTGGTCATCTGGGGGCACCATGCTGGAGGTTCCCCGGGTTTCCTGGAGGGCCATGCAGAATAGGGCGTTCTCGGTGGCTGTGCCGCACCTTTTGGAACTCCCTCCTGGTGGGGGCCCATCTGGCCCCGGACCTCCCAGCCTTTCATAGGAACTGTAAGACCTGGCTCTTCTGTCAGGAGTTTGGCGAGGGAGAGGGGTGAGGCTGGGTAGGGGGTGGGGAGATTGGTGAGGGTTGGGGTGGGTTTTTGTTCTTTTTTATTATTATTGTTGTTGTTGTTATTGTATGATGTTTTGTTCTTTGTGATATTTTATATTTATATTTATAGTAATGCTGTTAGCCGCCCCAGGCTGCCAGTGGTAGGAGGGGCAGGGTATAAAATTCTTTAAATAAATAAATACATAAATAAATAATAGATGCGTCCCTATGTCTTGTAGCTCGTGGCCATATAAAGATTTTGGCAGTTAGTGTATGGGCTTGGAAATTTTGGCCACCTCTTATAGGCTATGGATCTTTTTCACTTCAAATTTCTAGCAGAATTCATGGGACATGAATTGATGATCAAACAGACAAACAATGGGTAATTTCAGAAGTGACGTGAATGTCCACCACAGTCAACCTCAGTCAAACGCGGGTGGTGGTGAAAGCGCCGTGCATGTCTGTTTGCTCGCATCCAGATGTTCACCACAGTCAAGCGCGGCCCGGGGTGAAGCTAACCATGCTTCGTGAGGTCAGGGTGGGAGGAGGGCCAGAAGTGTGGTGAATGGTCACCACGGTAGGGGTGAATGAAACGTAACTTCTGAACGGAAACCCGCAGCCGTGGTGGAAGGAATTGACCCCAGCCGCAGTGCATTCTGGGGCTCGAACCGCGGTCCATGTCTCCACTGCATGTCTGTTGTCTTCCCCCAGCCCATGTTCTCTCTGATTGCCCCCAGGCGGTGGTCACGATCCTGTCACTTCTGTTGGAGCCACACGTCACCACAGTCCGTGGTGAATCCGTTCACACTGGGGTGGGATTCACTGTGGTGAATTGGAATGCGTCACTTCTGAAATCACCCAATGTTGAAGCAAGGGATCTCTCTCTCCCAAGGGATAAGGGTCCCTGCAAATCACAGTGAAAAAGGAAGAGAGAGTGAAAATGCAAACACTGTACAACCAATGTACTACTGAATAAAAAATCTTTATATATGGAACAATTCTGTTACTTAGTCTACTGGTGATACAATGTATAAATACAAACGCCATAGACTACTATTGTAAATAAACAAAATATAAAATTATAAAAATGTATGTTATGAATCCCCCTAGGGGAAAAGAATACAGTCAATAATATGCTGACACCATCATGCACCTTCGACACCTCCATACGTGTTTTGGGGGTGCACCCCCCTTCCTCAGTGGATCAGTATGCTGGTATTTATTGAATATTCAACAGAATCCTTATATCCTCCTCTGTGCCTGCGCCTCTGTAGAAGCCCAGAGCCCTTCCAGATTAGAATTCACCCGCTGCTACACTCACTTACTACACAAATATAACCATCCTCCTCCTTGCATCATGAGTGCTGTTGTGCGACCTCACTCCCTGTAGTTCTCAAAGGTAATGATAGGACAGGTAATGATAGGACATTACCTTTGAGAACTTCAGGAAGTGAGGTCGCACAACAGCACTCATGATGCAAGGAGGAGGATAGTTATATTTGTGTAGTGAGTGAGTGTAGCAGCGGGTGAATTCTAATCTGGAAGAGCTCTGCGCTTCTACAAAGGCTCAGGCACAGAGGAAAATATAAGGATTCTGTTGAATATTCAGTGTCATAGATACCAGCATACTGATCCACTGAGGAAGGGGTGTGCACCCCCGAAACGCGAAAGGTGTGGAGGTGACGAAGGTGCATGATGGTGTCACCATATTATTGGCTGTATTCTTTTCCCCAAGGGGGATTCATAACATATATTTTTATAATTTTATATTTTGTTTATTTACAATAGTAGTCTATGGTGTTTGTATTTAAACATTGTATCACCAGTAGACTAAGTAACAGAATTGTTCCATATATAAAGATTTTTATTCAGTAGTACATTGGTTGTGCAGTGTTTGCATTTTCACTCTCTTCTTTTTTCACTGTGTGACATGAATTGATGATGCCAGTTTAATTCTGAATGGAAAAATATCCACATCTTAGCAAACACTACTGAATTGGACACTAGCTAAAAGCCACGTAGTTTCAGAAGCAAGATCAATGATTGAATGGCCATTAGTTTGTGCTACTTCTTAACCCTAGACTGTTTCTTGATACTTCAAAATTAGGGATCAAGGTGGGATAGCACAGGGGAGATTGCATTGCCACTACTCATGCTATAATTTCTGTGAACGTATAAAGGCTGTGTACCACAGAAATATCAACCATCCAATGCGCATTCCATGAGCAGTAAAAGTTAAGAAGAGATTGCAGTGATAAAAATGGTATAATTTGAAATAATGTTTCAAGCATGTCAGAGATGCATAAAGTAGGGATGAGACAGATGGAGATATTAACAGCAATTTAAAGCTTGATGGTGTTGTAGAAAATGAGCAGAGAATGCTGACAACCCCGGTCAGTTTTACACTTGAAGTGAATGATTATATTTCCTTTGAATTTTGCTGCACAAATATTTGATGGTGGGTGGATGCCAGGAACTCTCTCTCTCGCTTCATGCATATTGTAGAGCAGGGGTGGGGAACCTTTTCCCTCCCGGGGGCCACTTTGAAAGGCTTGCACAAGTTCCGAGGGCCACACAGACATTGGGGCGGGGGTGCTTTAGGGATGCACTCCAGGAAAGGAGGACCCAAATCATGGATCTGTGCCATGGAACCAGTCCCCTCTCCTTGTTTGTATGACCTCATCTCTGCTCCCTTCCCTTGAGCTCAGTTTTTCAGTGATTGGAGGTAAGAACTGAACTTAAGGGCCAGATACAGGCACTGGAAAAGGGCCACATAAAAATTTGCCCCCCCCCCGGGCCTGAGATTTCCCCATCCCTGCTGTAGAGAGTAGCCAAAGCTCGGTCATCATGTGTAAGCCCAAAAAAAGTGAACGGTAGGGAATGGAACACTCCATTATGACCTGCCCGATATTTTTCCAAAGCAGCTGAATCACTCTGATGTTGGGCTCAGTGGACCATTGGTTTGAGCCAGTGTAACCCTTCTTATGTTCTTATTAGGACTGAATCAAGTGGTAAAAAAACTACTCGCAAGTATTTTTGCGAGTTCCAAGGACCAGCCCTAAGTGCCTGGTCTGGTCCAAGGACCCTAGGCAAATACTCATGAGTAATTTCTGAGGGCGGGGGTTGAGGAGGGGGCCACCGGGAGCCTGGGTGGGAAGGGAATGATCCAGGGAAGAGGGGGTGGGGGCCTAGCAGGGGCTGAGGGGCAAGAGTACTCCAACCCTGGAAGGGCTACAGTGACATGTGGCTTCCTCTGGACTGGGTAAATTTGGGGGAAGCTGGGCATGCTCAGAATGGCCCGTTCTGAGCATGCTTACACCTGTCCAAGATGGCACCCAGAACGTGCTGACACTGCAGCACCATCTTGGAAAAGTCTGAGCATGCTCAGAAGGGGTCAGTCGACCCTTCTGAACATGCCCAGTTTCCTCTTTTCTCTCTCTCCAAACTTACCTGGTCTGGAGGAAGCTACGTGTCACCGGAGCCCCTCTGGAGGGTGAGTACTGTATCCCTCAGCCCCTGCTAGGCCCCCCACTCCCTTACCACCCCTCTCAGCTCCCATTAGCTCCTCCATGTGGCAAAGTGGGATCACACAGACTAGGAAAGAGCCAAAATGGCCACTGCACCAAATTTAAGATGGCTACTGGCAGGAAGCCAGTGTGTTTGGGGCATGGCTCTTCTAATAAAAAGGAAGTGGCTGAACCAGGAAAGGGAGTGCTGTCTGGGAGTATTATCTGGGCCCGGAGTTGAGAGAGAGCTGCTTGGAGAGTGGCAGTGTGGTATGCAGCTGGGAGCTGTTGTGGGGGAGCTGGCAGTTATGCCTGAGAGGGAATATGGACTAAGGACTTTGGAGAGAGTTGGGAACTCTGTATGTGGGTAAGCCAGAGAGCAAGCCTGACCCTGAGAATTATCTGGAGACTTGAATTAAAACTGAATAAAAGTTATTTGAGTTGATTCCTCAAAAGACTTTGTTGTGTTTAGACCGGATCCTGTAAAGACTTATGCCTGGCAAGAGGCACCCTGTTCCACACACCTTTTACTGGCCCGTTGGCCTATTCTCTCCCTGGATAACTGGGGCCAGGGAAGGGGAAGCAGGGGCCTAACATCAGCCTCCAGCACTTTCTCTGTACTCAGCTGAGGATTTTCCAAGTTCCGAAGTTTCAGGGGTCATTCCTCGAAACTCGGAAAACCTAGTCGAGTACCTCGATCCTTGGGGTTTTCCAGGGAAAACTGAGGACCAAGGTTCAGCATTAGTTCTTATATTCTTACCAGCCTCAGATGCAAGAGAAACAGGTTCAATCGTTTCCTCTTCCGCAGACTTCCTGTATGACCTTGAGCAAATCACTTAGTCTTCCTGGGCCTCAATTCCTTATTTGTAAAATGGAGTTTTACACATACCATACAGGTAGCATTGCAAAGGTATGGACATTAAAAATTGCATCGCATTCAGACATCATGGTAATGGAGGGTAGTAGATTACTGTGGGTGAATCATTGCAATATGAGGAGCACAGAGTGTTAGCACTCTGCTACTCAGTCACAGACAGCGATGAGAGGGTTAAGCTGGGGCTCTGTAAGGAAGGTGTCATGTGACTGGAAGTGGGCAGGTCAGATGACCCTGGCATAAAAGAAAAGGCCCAAGTTCAGCCAGGCAGAAGTTGGAGACATTACGGTGAGGAGCTGCTGTGAGGACATTGAGAGGGTGTCAGTGCTGCTGCTGGGGAGGCAGGTAGGAGCCTTGACCCTACTCAGGGAGGGGCAAGAGGGTTCAGGAAGGCCCTGAGGGGCAGAGCCTTAGACTTAAACAAAGTTGTGCTGGGACGCTGTCAACTCCACAAGGGCCTTAGTGAGTGAAGGGTTACAGGGATGGATGAGCCTGTAACCTGAGAGTGAGTGAAAGGTTATGAGGGGTGGGTGAGCAGGGGGCATCATGGGTGGGATGACTCATGACCCGGAGCTAATTCCACAACCAAACACCTGTGCCAGTGATGGGAATGTCTCTGAAGATCAAGATCAGTGAGTACTACAAAGCACATCTTCCCTCCCTAAGACAGAATAACCGCCACAAGGACTGTGACGTCGAGGCAGCAGCCAGAAAAACATGGGTGCTGGTGTCAGTCTTGCAAGGACTTGAAGTTGGGCTGGGCTGCTGATCTGTCACACGGAGACAATACGTTGTGAAATTAATCTTACTAAAGCAAAGCCACTTTCAGAATACAGAGTGATACGTATGTATTATGTAATGTGTATATTAGCTGCTATTATTGTGAGAAAGTGATAGATCTCTTTTTCCACTTTCCCGTTATCTTTGGTTTAATTTGTTCCTGTATCTGAGAGCGTTCTCAAGCAATAGTCAACCTAAAAACATTGAATGAAGCCAGTGCCGATGAAATTATTTCAGTCTAAAAGAAAACCCTCTCTACTGTATCTTACACTGATCGGACATAAAAATCCTTTAAAGTTAGCCTTCAGCAATTAGGGAGGCTTTCTATATAATGTAAAGATTAATTCTTTCCAAAGATTTTTCTTGGGTATGATTAGAAATATAGGGACACAGTCTATCTTGGATGATTGTATGACATGAACCATCCTATTAAATGCTGTTTTATAACAGAATTATAATCTGACCATGGATGAAATTATCAAGAACAGTGGTCATGAGACTCTCTCTGTTGCATGGACCTAAATGAAGCCATGTGCACCTATCCATATTGCCTTGGCGGCTGTATCCGAAGTAGTCCTTCCAATTACATACTTGTCCAGTTTACTCCATTATTTTACTCTGCGTTTAATGGCTTTAACATTTGATCAAGTCACAGGTCTGTGATAGGCTTACATAAAGTTTAGGAAATATTAGCAAAATTACTAAATTGCTTCAGCATCCCTCTCAATGAGTCATATCCATGAAAGCGTTCATTTTTATCTCCATGACATATCAAGGCCCATTACTTATCCTGCTATATATCAGAATTTGATGGTGTTTAAAAAAAATAAAATAAATCAACTCGAAGGCTTGAGAACTAGCGAATAACTCTGAGAGTGTTCTTGATGTTGAAATTCCCTGTGTGTCTTAACCTCAATTCACCTTCAATTTCAATAGCTTTATTGCCATGAAATAGAATCAAAGTGTGGCCAAAGTCAAGACACCACACAGCATATATCTGTGCCCAGGGAAGGATTAACAGTAGTGATCGGGTAGATGAGTTTTAGACGTGTCTGTTTTACCTCCGTGTCAATTTCTGACTCGGCAGCAGGCTGCTACGCCTTGTGAGGCTGTTTCTGCATTGCCTTGTCTTGATTCCAAAGGCATATTGAACTTTTTAGTCCTTATGGGAAAAAAGTGGCTAATAAAGAATAGGAGGCAAACGCATATACTCAGACTTTATGAAAGAGAGGAGCCTGGAAATGATTTTACCACATTTACACCCTGGTGACCCTATTTTTATACTTATCAGTGCTGGTTTCAGGGAAGTTGAGGCCCTGGGTGACATGGTTGTGTGGAACGATAGACAGTGACTCACACATACTGCTTCACTCATTAGAAAAAAGAAAGTGTTACTGTAATTTAATTTTTGATGTTCAGTTAAACATAACCTCCCCTTCAGGGATCAAGCCCTCCCAGACTTGTATGTAAAAATGTGGTGGTGTTTTTAGTTGGTTTATTCAAATTTACTCATAAGCTTCGTGTGTGTGTGTGCGTGCGCGCTCCTGAATTGCCATGGGTACTCCTGAGGCTTCCCATGTTTGAGGCTCTGTGGGTCTGTATTTCACATCAGTTCGACTCCTGCCACTCATGTTGTCATTTCAAATTTATTCATCAACCCCATGTACTGCGGGCCCCTGTGCTCTCCT
This sequence comes from Sphenodon punctatus, assembly GCA_003113815.1. NCBI lineage: Eukaryota > Metazoa > Chordata > Lepidosauria > Sphenodontia > Sphenodontidae > Sphenodon > Sphenodon punctatus. Next base: position 3,780,009 of record QEPC01007499.1, on the reverse strand, counting down.
CTCCCCTCCCCAACACATGGGTTTCTTCCAGTCTGAACTTTTCCGGATCCAGCCCTGCATATAATTTTGCAACAAAGGGTGTTTTCGGATGTGACGGTGGCCCGTTTCCCCCCACTTTACTCCACGGGCTATCATCATGTCAGTTCCCGGGGCGCCAGATGTTCGCCTGGAATAGATCCTGGCCATGGTGGTGACTAGCTCAGACTGTGACTCAGAAAAGTCTACAGTTTACAGCCTGGGCTAGCCACCACCATGGCATGTTTGAAGACCTGCTTTCCTACAGTCCCCGCTGGTTCCAGGCACCATTGTGGCTGTCTTTGGCCAATATGACTGCCCATCTAGGGGGAGAGGGGTGGGCTGCTGGGTGCAGCACAGGAGTGGATGCATGTCCATGCATTTCCTCACCCTCCCTAATGGCCTGGCCCCCATCATGTTAGTTCGAGGTCCTGGCTGCAATGGTTACCCATCTCCAGACTGGGTAAGCCCGTGATGGTGCCCCAGCGCCGTCACGTATGAAAACATCCAAACACATGAAAAATATACCAAATGTCAGTCAAGGTTTCAACACCATTTGCAGATGGCTGAACACCATTGGAGTTCCTTTGTCCTTCTTGTGCTGTGGTTTCACCAGAGCCTGCAAGCTAAGATCTAGGAAAAAGAGTGCTCTGTTCAAATAGGAATGGTGAGAATGTAGGGCATGCAGAAAGCTGAAGGAGGAGAGAGAAGTCTTAGTGTAGGAGAATCAGTGTTGTCAAAGAAACTTGTTTTATCTTACTACCTTCCTCAGGAATTCCCCCCCCCCCCCCGGACCAACTTCTTGTTATCTTGTGTCCAGAACAGAAAATGGGTCGGTTGTTGAGACGGGGAAAGTTTGGTCTTGGGCAGACCTCTGGGCCAGAACCCCAAATGAGGTTGCACCAACTGCCAATGGGGTTATGATCCTGACAGGGATAGAATTTGCATGACTTTGTTGCTGACTAGGACCACAGGAATAGAGTCACGCAGGAAAAAAGATTTCAGAGCCACTGACTTATGGATTGGGCCAGGGCTGGAGCCTTACTGTATTTTGTTTGAAGATTTGCTACCAATTTTGCGCTGGTTGCATTTATATTTATATTTAACTTAATTTTATGATTGTTAGCTGCCTTGAGCTGCTTCTGCAGGAGGGGCAGAATATAAAATATGCTAATAAATAATAAATTGTTGTTTTAAATAATATCAAAACTGCCCAAAATAGCTGAAATGAACCTTTTTTATTATGATATAAATCATAATGAACAAGTAAAGACATCAATTAACAAAAAGGGTTACTAGAATCTCTTCCTCCGTCTCTTGAATTCTAGGATTGTATATAAATATTTTACCCCTGGAGTTGTAATTTTTTAAAGTTAAATAAGACTTATTCTGGTCTGGTGTAATTAATGCCATCAGTATCCTCATTTGTAGTTATACCATGTATAAATTTATGACACCTTGACATTTACTTTTCCTTGAAAGCTGATCAGGGAAACGTGTGTATGTTTTCTACAGTAGGCAATCCTTGTGATAAATTCCTCACTTTTTCTTTTCTTTTCTTTTTTTAGTGTCTTCTCTTTGTTTTCACTTTATGCATTTGCAGGATTTTTTTCTGTTTTTATATTATCTTTAAGTAACCTCAGGTTGTCAGTGTTAGCTTCCCTAATCAGTTATTTGTAACCTTTCAGAATTGCTTCATAGTCCCTTTTATTTCCATTTCCATTTTATGGTCTTATTTCTGCCACTCATCACTTTTATAGCATCCTTAGTCATCCATATTAGCTTTTGCTAACTGTTAAACCCATTTACTCAGCTTGAAGGAAGCTTGACTTTAAAATCTTTCATTTCCCATCCATTCCCATATTGTCTTTTTTTTTTTTAAAACCATCCTAGCCTGTGACTCTCCGTAATACCAACACTTCCATGAAGTATCATAAAACTTAACCATGTAAACACTCTATAAATAAGAGGAGTTGTTAAGTGAAGCATATGGACCCTGAAACACCTCCTAATTTTTCCTACTTATTCTCATATGAAAGGGATGGGAATTTGGATTTGGATTAAATCCGTAACTGTACAGAATGGGCTCCTATGGATTAATCAAAACTGAACAGGAACAGTGGGACAACAAACCTGTTTCGGTTCAAAAATTATTATTTTTTACTCTGCATGACCAAAATGGCCACTCGACGGTTCCGTGCATGCACACCCTTTTCCAAAATGGCAGTGTCAGCGTCGCCCTGATGCCCTTTTGGAAAAGGGCAGCCAGCCTGCATATGTGTGGTGGCCATTTTGCACATGTGCACAATAACTGCTCTTTTCCAAAATTGGGACGATGCTGTCTCTGCCATTTTGGCTTTACTAGCCCTGGACAACCACCTAGAGGTACTGGGGCGCATGGATTCCCTTTTTGTCCAACTGGAAAGAATGGACGCTGGGAAGACCAATAGCCAGTGGCTGCAGGCCACTCCAGAGAGGCCCCATGCCCCGGCCCGTCTGCAATATTTTGGTCCATTATTAGAATGGACCAATCCCCACCCCCCGGAGACATTTTCCAGGGATGAGGATAGTTTGATCAGTGCTTTGCCCCTTAATTCAGGTAATGATCTCACCATTACTCACACTCGTATAAGTGTTAATTCGAAGGTGATTCCGTCTGTGTCATCCCCAGTGGGAAAACCCCAGAATATAGAGTCTTCTGTGGCTCCAGTTGGGGTTTCTAGGGTTGTGCCAATCTCTAGTGACTTTCAGGTTACTTGCAAAGAGAAATCTCTCCTTGTATCTCCTTGTATCTCTGTCGACCTGTTTAGTCCAGGTGGGTATGTTTTTGAAAGTCCCTTTATGCCCAGACTAACTGGGCCCTGGGACCCACTTCTGGTGTCTCTACTCTGTTGGAATATAGCAGGTTGGCCAGCTCACAATAAAGATCCATCCTTTTGTGCTTTTTTGAAAACATTTGCTATTATTTTACTCCAAGAAACTTGGACAGATATTGATCTTATTTGTCCTGGATTTCAGGTTATAAGTGTCCCAGCTACCTCTTCTTCCACTAAGAGCAGGCTCAGTGGGGGTTTGACTTTCTTGGTGTCAACAGCTGCCAATATTAAAATTTGCCTAGTAAACGCATACAAGTCTTACTTCCATTAAGTCCCACTCTTGGGACGCACTGGGAAAATTTCCCAAGGCTTGCCTTATTTTGGGCAATGACTTTAATACACAATTGGGGGCTCCGACACCAAATTTAAGTGATTCCATCTCTGAGGAATATTCAACTCCACCTTTTAACAACATTAGCTGTTCAGTGGACCCAGTGGTTAGCCATAGGGCTCTGCTACTAATTAAAACTTTAGAAAATCTTAATCTAGTTGTCCTTAATGGACTCATAACCGGTGATAATAGAGGCAATTTTACCTATCATTCCTCACTGGGCTCAAGTATTATTGATTATTTTGCCTTGCAGGCCGACTATTTATTTATTACCCAGGAGTTTCGGGTGCTCCCTATGTTTTTGACAGACCATTTTCCCTTATCTCTATTTATTAGAGATCCTCTTAGTAAAATATTGATACAACCGGAAAATACCAATCAGGTTGTGAGAGATGGGGTTCTGGTTAACAAGGACCATTTATGATCCAGCAAGGAGTTGACTGCCCTATTCCCCCCCCCTTTTACTCAGCAAGAGCAGGTTACTGAGCTCATATCTGGTGTAAGTCTCATGCAGCCTGATTAGCATATTGATCTTATGCTAATAGAGCAAGAGACAAATAATATTATATAAACTCTTTGAGTTACTGGTCTAGGAGGGCAGATGCAAACAGGGCAAGTTTTTCCACTATAGTGGGGTTCGTTGACATCAAAAAGAATGAAATTAATTGCAGTGGGGAGGAGAACGGTCTTTGGTGAAGCCAATGGCCCAAATAGTATTCCCTCAGATAGGCTTGGGGGGGGGGGGCATACAAACAGGTGATGCAAAGATCATCAATATACAAGGAATTACAAGATCTTATGCTAATTGCAGCGGGGAGGAGAACGGTCTTTGGTGAAGCCAATGGCGCAAATAGTATTCCCTCAGATAGGCTTGGAGGGGGCATACAAACAGGTGATGCAAAAGATCATCAATATACAAGGAATTACCTATCTTATGCTCTGGACTGATTGGCGCAAAAAATATGCCCTTTTGTTGTTTCAATTTAGTTTCTTTCCTTCTGCTATTCTGAGTGGCAAGTATGTTGGCCTGCCAAAGGAGCTTAGGCTATGTGAGAATTGTTCTTTTGCCCAGGTGGAAACACTTGAGAATGTGGTATTTACCTGTCCGACCTATGCTGATTTGAGAGAAAACTTTTTGGCTCAGTTCCTCCGTAATTATTCTTCTGCTAATTATGATATGGTTCTATCTCAATTACTTTGTGCCAAGGATACTCGTCTTGCAAGGACTATGGCTTCTTTTTGTGCTGGTGTCCTTGATATCAAGCGGAGCCAACTATTATCAAGCTTGTAATGCCAATTGTAAATTTAGGATGATTAGGATGATTATCCCTGGATTGTTAAACTTTGTTGATATTTGCTATTTTATGTTTGTTTTATATTGTATTAATTGTTTGTAAGTTTTTCAGGCTGTCTGTTTGAAATGACCTTTTGGTTATTCAGTAAAGTATTTTATTTTTATATATATATATATATACATACACACACACACACACACACACACACACCATTTTGGAGAAAATCACACATGTGCAGAATGGGTTGATGACCTTTTTGTGCATGTGCAGTAATTAAAAAAAAATACGAATTTGCATTTAAATCTGATAGCTTTGGGAAAAGAAGCAAAAATAAATGGAAACAAATTTGTATCCAAAGGACCACCCCTATATGAAACCGTAAACTAATGTCCTTTTATCCTCCTACCTTTTGGTTTTCCAGCCCTGTGTGTGGTGCAGAAAATATTATGTCTCTTCTGGTCCTGATAGTGAATTTCCTACATAGCATTCATACTGCAGGATTTCATCTTTATCTCTCATTCTGTTCACTGTGTTTTATTGAAGCTATGAAATACTGTTATTTTGGGGGTTGTGTCCTATATGCCTAGAGCAGATATAAGAGAGAAATTAAATTAATTAAAAGCTATCGCTTTCTCTTGCTTTCCCCTTTAGCAAAATTTCTCTGACTGAGAGTATGAAGGGGAGGATTACATCTGAGACACTGCACTGCTTGTCCTCATTAATTCATTCTAAGCTACCACTAGCTTTATAATCCTCTCCCTTGGCTGATGTTCACCCTCTCTTTTGCAGGACTAAATGCCACAATCTAAGAATTGTAAAGCAATTGTAATTTTAAGTAGTGCTCATTCTGTGGAACCTACCAAAGTTGGCAACTGACCCCTAGGTACCAAGGGTGGAACCTATTTAGCTAAAAGCATTTGTAGAGCTGCAGAACTGAAGTTTAAGGCGCTAGAAGCAGCAGCAAACACACAAACCTCTGCCATGAACCAACCAAATAGGGGGTTCCAAGGCTCACGCTCTCTTAGTGAGAGTTGCATAAAAGCCTTTTTTGTTTGGTCTCATGATGCCTACAGAATACAGATACTAAGGAAGGGCTTCAGTGAGTTTAACTTCCCCATTTTAAAGAGTACACGGATTGCTTTCTCCTTTCCATTTTATTGTGATGCCTAGCATGACATGATAACCTACAGCGGGTAGCTTTGCCGATGTCATTGTCGATGCACCCCAATGAGACACAGAGACTTCCGTTGGCTTAAGACTGGCCGCACTCTTTATTCAAATCATCGGCTTAAAGGCAGGTGGGGTAATTGCACCATGCAATTTGGGTCCAGTATGCCATCTCACTAATATAACTTATTAACTCAGGTACTGCCCGGATGAGCCCTCCGTTGGACAGTATTCTAAACAACCAACATCCCCTCCTTCGACAGGGCAAGGCCGAAGGGGGAGGGGGGGGGACAGCCCAACTATGGGTGCGAGTAAGAAGTGAAGCGTCCACAAGGTCCGAAGACAGCGCTTGTCCCTGCGAACCCTGTTAAAAACACCACTTCCAGGGAACATGATCACAGTGCATGCTGTGCCCTGCATTACACTGTGTATCATCTCCCCATCTCTTAAGGAGATTAAACCTATCATGGCATACTGGACCCCTGCTGAGTGCGACAACAACTACCCTTTATAAAATTCACTTATAGGGTTCCAATCTTCCTAAATTCCGAATCAACCTTCTTAGTATAAATCCAAATTACCCTATTGATTGGCCAAATCAGGATTGTGGCCTCCAGATTAACAAATTATAATTACCAAATCAAATATTAATACAATCCAATTGATAAATTAACCTATTAGTCTACTCAGCACTGTTAAGGAGGCAAAACACATGGCCCGTTCAAGAAGGCTACCCGCCAAAATTCCTCCTCGGTCCCTTAATGGCAACCAGTGCTAGAGGGAAGTGGGTGGGACTGACTCCTCGGCCGTTCAATTGAGAATGCCGCTCCTCATGGCTCTCCAGAAGTCACCCCTTCTACCAGGGACAGAGCCCTCCCCATCCAGCAAGACGCGTGTGTGCTGCCTTGCTCTCAGGACGGTTGCCAAGCAACCCTACACCAGGCGAAGGGCTTTACAACAAGCCTCTTCGCTGGGGCCCTTCTCTGCGTCTCACCATTACGCGGGGGGGCGGGAGGGGGACAAACACCCCGTTGCCGCCATTTTGGCGGCGAAGGGGACATAGCTTATAAGGAAAAGAATAGGGTGTAGATTACTAATGCATTCTGCTATACTGCACTGGAAAATTAGCATATTGTGAAGAGGGAGAATACATGAGGTAATAGAAGTGGTTTGTGAATTTGTTGAAACAAAATGTAGGCAGTTCTTACACGGACTGCCCCTCTCTGGCTGCTTGGTGTTCAGGCGGGTGTGCGGCAGGGGAGGGGAGAGTCTGTGCATACAGCCGCTGGTGTGTGTGGGGATGGGTGTGCAGCAGGTGCGCGCCCGTGTAAACACCATGGCAGCGGGTGTTTGTGCATGCACACTCCCGCCGCACACCCACTAACACCCGCCCCACACTCACCTCCACCCATGGAGCTCTCCGACAGAATGGAGGATGCTCCATGGGTGTGGGTAGGTGTAGGTGGGTGTGTCCGTGTAAATGCACACACCCACCTACACCTGCCGTGCCGAAACACCCATGTAAAAATGGCCGTACTAATTGTGTAGCTGCACTAGCATGCTTTCTTTTGACATGGTATGTCACACATTACTGACTCAAAGTATTAGTATTCATCCTCCATAAACAAATCTTTGTGCAAAGAACAAGGGATAGAAAAACTCTTTTTTTTTCAAGGGAGTGGGGCTAACTCCTCCAATGGCTGTTTCTGTTTGATGTTTTGCTGTCTGTATGTGCCTGTCAACAATAAAAAGATGGAGACAAAGTAATTCAGATGATATCTTTCATTGGACCAGCTTCTGTTAGAGAAATAAAAGGTATAGTCTGGACTACTTTATCTCAATCTCTTACATTTTGGACCAACACAGCAACCACACTCTTTTTCTAGACCTTGAATAATAAATATATAACTCCCATAAAATCCCAGATTGTGTGCCCCAAATATTTGCCTGGAGAGGACTCCTTCTTCCAGCGCAGAGTTAGAAGATCGGATGCGTATGAGAGATTGGGTGTTAACAAACAAGACAGTAGCCCACACCAAGTGGGTGTCCACCTGTCTGTTTATTAGGTGTTCTCCTCCACCAGACACACAGCTTAGCAGCTTGGATCTACAGGACCACTTGTAGTGGAGGACAATAAACTGGGTGTTGGACTATAACTGAAGCACTGTGGTGTTTGCTGGTCCCTTTCTAAGCTGTGCCCCTTTAGATCTCTGTGTGTGTGTGTGTGTGTGTGTATGTATGTATATATGTATATATATATATATATATATATATATATNGAGAGAGAGAGAGAGAGAGAGAGAGAGAGAGAGAGAGAGAGAGACTTGGAAAGCAACTGAACAGCACAACTCTGAAGGAAACGCTGGATCCCAGGAGGATGCAGTCAATCAATAATTTAATAATAATTTTTTGTAGATGTAGATTGATAAACAGCAGTAGATGGAAAGATAAAAAACTGATGCTGGAGTTAAACGTTTTGGCTTCCGCCTTCGTCAGTAGCACACTGGATTTCAATTAGTGCCCAGAGATAGGTGACAGTTAGAGGAATGCTGTGGTCTGAAAATTCCAGCAGAAGTAACTCCTGCAGAAGTGACAAAAAGCAGACGGTAAACTCTTCTTAACTATTATCTTCCAAATTGAGGCCATGAGGTGTTAAGGTGTTATGTCTATCGATCCAGAAGTTCTCCCTTTTATCCAGCATTACAGGGTATGGTCTCCTTCACCAGATACACAGCTTAGCAGCGGAGGACAATAAACTGGGTGTTTGACTATGAGCGCTTTTAGACGTTCAGAGGCGGGATCGGGCACCCGCCTTTCTCTCTACGCTGGGTCTGATGCTCAGAAGAGCATCAGACCCGGCATAGAGACTCAGTGCGCATGCGCACCCTTCTGCACATGCGCACTCAGCTACATACCCCGGAAGTGTGCCGTGAAGCCGCCACAGCGGTGATCCGCGTTGGACAGGGCAGGATCGCCTGCCCGGTCTGACGTGGGGAAGAGCCGGCTTACATGTAAGTTTGCTATTTAAATGAGCGCAAAGAAACGCAGCTGATCAAAGGATCAGCCGCGTTTCTTGTCTCGTTTAAAAGCAGCCCCAAACTGGAGCACTGTGGTGTTTGCTGGTCCCTTGCGAAGCTGTGTCCCTTTTAGATCTCTATGTATGTAGTATGTATGTATGTATGTATACCGAACCCTGTGATGCTGGATAAAAGGATCGATAGACTTAACACCTCATTGTTTGCTGCTCCGAGCTGCCTTTGGGTAGGAGGGGCGGGGTACAAGTTTTAAATAAATAAATAAAAATATGGTGTGTATTATATTGTTTATAATATAGAGGTTAACATACTTCCTCCCCCCAGAAAGCTTTCCTCCCCAGTTGGGCTTCCTATATCTCGACTCCCTATGTGTAGTTGCTCTCCTTTGCTCAGTGTAAACTCTAGCCCTTCCCTCAGGGACCTTGTATCAGGATCCTGGCCAACAGCGAGTGGGAGATCTGGTCTAAAGGCCTCTCTCTTCACAGCCCAGCCCAAACTGAAACTACCTTCTTCTGGCTCTCTACTTATACCCCTCTAAAGGGGAGGGGCTACAGTAATGATCAGTCTGGCTTTAAAGAGCCAAGGCCTGATCATTACATCATCCGCATCACCATGCTCTGTTTATTTTATTTATTTATTTAAAACTTGTATCCCGCCCCTCCTGCCCAAAGGCAGCTCGGCGCGGTGAACAACACACACAAAAATTGAATAATTAATTTTTTAAAAAATAAAAAAAAATAAAACTCACCCTCCCTCCCTACCCCATGCCAAAAGCCTGGCGGAACAGCCAGGTCTTACACAAATGTCAAAATGACAGGAGGGTGGAGGCCAACCGAGTCTCCTCTGGGAGCGAATTCCACAGCACGGGGGCAGCCACCAAAAAAATCTCATCAGGGGCCACCCGTCTCGCCCAGGGAACCTCCAAAAAGGCCCCCATGGACGATCTCAGGGTTCACATGGGCACATGGGGAGTGAGGCGATCCCACAGATAGGCAGGGCCCAGGCCGTGAAGGGCTTTGAAGGTCAAAACCAGCACCTTGAACCTAGCCCGGTGCTTTATTGGCAGCCAGTGCAGAGCCCGGAGTACAGGTGTCATGTGCTCCCTGCGGCCCACCCCAGTAAGGAGACGGGCTGCAGCATTCTGCAGCAGCTGCAACCTCCGGACCAGCTTCTCAGGCAGCCCCGCGTAGAGCACGTTGCAGTAATCCAGCCTCGAGGTGATGAAGGCATGATGACAGTGGCGAGGTCAGAGTCTGAGAGATACGGCTGAAGCTGCCGGACAAGATGTAACTGCCAAAATGAACTCCCCACTATGGCCACAACCTGAGATTCCAGGCTGAGCCATGAATCGAGGAGCACACTCAGACTCCGTACCTACAAGACCATGGGAGGGCGAACCCCCCCCCCCCACAAGAGGAGATTCAACCACTTCCAGGCCCTCACCTACCAACATCACCTCCGTCTTGTCAGGATTCAGCTCCCAACAAGGACTCCACATCAGCAGGCGACACCATCTGAAACTGATCCCACAAAACAGGACAGTTATAGCCATAGGATCTTGAGTATTTGCAAGATGAGGCAATGGGGCATCCTGAAGTTTTTGACCCACTTAGCATCTCACCATGAGGACAACACTTTCTCCCACTAGTCTGTGCTTTTCTCCTTGACCCAGACCTCCCTGTTGGTGGGTACAGCCCTGTGAATGGCATCAGTGACTGAAGCCACATCTCCGGACAGGTACCACAGCTCCCCTTGCACAGCTTTGTTCCTCTCCAGTGTGGTCTTGGTCTGTTGTTGCAGGAGAGAGGCAAGTGCACAGCACCGAAGCAGGAGCCGCCTGTTTGGTGTGGTGCACCCTGCTATCCTGGCCACAGATCGAGCAAGAGCCTGTCTGTGCCTTGAAATCACATTGCACCAACAACAGCAGAAAGCTTGGATCTACAGAATCACTTTCAGCTTCTGCTCAGCAGTGATAAATGAAGGCAGTGCAATAACGAACACCACGAAGTTCTCTCTATGCATTTCCATGGCTGCAGTACCAGCATCCATGAAGTCTGCAGACCACGTGCCAAATATTTTGAACAGCTTAAAGAGCTGGGTGGCTGCCAAGCTAAGATTGACTATGTGCCACATGTCAGTAATTGTGTGCCCAGCGTGTGTGAGCTGGTGTTGGCTGCTATTGGATGAAGAAGTTTTTGCATAACTGATTCTGTGTGTGTGTGTTGCTGCACCGGCATTGCTAATTCATGTAACAAGCATGTCAGTGCTCACACCAAGTCATCTAAAAATGTTATAGCTGCTACCACCACTGAAGCATGGAATTTTAAAAGTGGCATTGGGGAAAACTGCTGAATGCTAGGAAATGGGCAGGTGAAGGGATCTGCTAGGCAGTGAAGATCACTTTATTTGGAATATTTGTGGGAGTAGAGCTGCCCATTGGTTAAAACCTACTCATATATTTTCTTATTTTTTGAAAGTAACAATTTTTGCATGTAATGATCATGAGGGGACATAATCCTTTAGAAAGCTATTGTTGCTGGTTGTTTGCCAGGGAAACAAATGGCTTCAGTCTGTGGGTGCTGTGGCCGCCCAGGGTATGGAGCCAACAGAAACTGAGGGGTGATGGATACCCTGGCTTTTGCTTACATTTGAGTGAAGCCAGATGTACAAAGACACTGTCAGACCCATCCTCCAAGTCAGCTTTCCGGACTTCAGGGGACTATCATCTGTTAACGCTGTAGGGTGAGGCCACACGAGCTACGGCGGTCTGATGCCCGCACAGCCTCATGGTGGGCAATTGCTAGGGATGGGCGAACGCGTTCGGAGTTCAGACCGAACTCGACCGAACCGAATTTCCAAACCGAACCGAATTTTCAAACCAACTGAATTTCCGAACTTGGCTCTGTTCGCCCATCCCTAAAATATAATATTCCATTTAGTTCAATGGGGTTTGAATTTCCAAACTTTGCGCGGAAGTTCAGAGTTCGGCCCGAACTTGAATAGTTCGGTTGACCGAACTGAATTTCCGAACCGAACCGAATTTCCGAACTGAAATGAATTTCCGAACTTGGTTCTGTTCGCCCATCCCTAGCAATTGCCACAGCCACACTGCGGGACCAGCACAGGGAGCTGGGCAAATAGTTGTGAGGAGGCTGGGTGGGCTGGGTGGTGGGGAATGGTGAGGCAGGCAGTTGATGGTTGTGGGGAAGCCTGCCCTGCCTCCCTCTTCAAGCCCAACCAAGCTCCTGCTCCTGTGTGTGACATGGCCGTGTGTGATGGGCAACTGCGTCCGCTGCTCAAGCCCCTTTAGTGGTGGCAGGGCAAGTGCGGCCCCTCCACACAAGTAGCCCCACCTTGGGCAGCCTTACCCTGATTGGAGTACAGCTGATGAAAATCTGGCGGGCACGGGCCACAAGATGCACTTCATCATATGGCCTGGCTGTCCAGAGTAGGGTATGGCTACCCAAGGCTGAGTGCTTTCCAACGTAACGGAATGTGCACCCTTCGGCGCGGCAGTATTCTCTGAGAGGTAAATGATGCACAGCTTCTGTCATGAGGGATGGGGGGGCATCAGGCAGAGTAGTAAAATCGTACTCTGCCTGACACGGTTTGCCAGCAAAGATCTGCAGTTGCCTCCTTCCCATATGATGGAAGCTGCACGTCATTTACCTCTCAGAGAATCCCACAGCGCTGAAGGGTGTGCATTCCATTATGCCGGAAGGCACCTTCTGTCTCATGTGGCCTCACCCATTTTCTCCACTATCAGTCATACCCCCTTTCCACACCCTGAAGAGGGCTCTTCTAAAGTTTGACACAATTTCAGCATATACTACAAGACTTTTAGTTTACTATTGGCATCAAGGTGCTGGATCAAAGAAAAGTGTTGTGGACAATACCGCAAATCAAGAAGTATTGCAGGAATTTGTATTATGATTGTCATCAAACACAAAATGTAAAAATCTATAGTATGCTTCAGAGTAAACAGCTTCTGCTGTACACTCCTGGCCAATTCATTATTAGAGTGGAATACCCCAGAGAAATAACTTGCCTTATAAAGGCAATGGGGGAGACTAACAAATGTTTAAAATAAATAAAATAAATAAATAAATTACTTTAAGTGTCTAGGAGATTTCATTAAGTAAGGTAATGGCATTTTAAGCTGCTGTTTTATAAAGACAAAAAGGCATCACCAGTGACAGATTTATCAAAGTTGAACAGTGCCTGTGTGATGAAGTAGAGTTCTGTAAATTTCAGAAACTCCTATAGACCCTTTTCACACAGACACTCTAACACTGATAAAATGGGTGTTACATTTTATTATAAATGTTGCAGGGCACCCATAGAGCACACCTTCAGCCCTGCAACATTTATAATAAAATGTAACACCCATTTTATCAGTGTTAGAGTGTCTGTGTGAAAAGG
>QEPC01007499.1:3701287-3766075 GCA_003113815.1 Sphenodon punctatus | reverse complement strand
CACACACACACACAGAGCAGACACATGGCGCGCGCACACACACACACACACAGAGCAGACACATGGCGCGCGCACACACACACACACACAGAGCAGACACATGGCGCGCGTGCGCGCACACACACACACAGAGCAGACACATGGCGCGCGTGCGCGCACACACAGAGCAGACACATGGCGCGCGTGCGCGCACACACAGAGCAGACACATGGCGCGCGCGCACGCGCACAGAGCAGACACATGGCGCGCGCGCGCGCGCACAGAGCAGACACATGGCGCACGCACGCGCACGCGCACACAGAGCAGATATACTGTTTGTTTGTTTGTTTGTTTATTGTTTAGCCGAAGGCTATAACAAGTACAGCAGACAGAATAGACATATTCACAAAATACAAAATTCCAAAATAAAATAAAATTGACCCAGGAAACATTTCAAGTTTGTTACATTTGTCAAGTTACATTTTTCAAGTTACTGACTTTTCAACTTTTGGGGTTTATTCCTTACCCCCTTCATATAATTACTAAATATTAAATAAAATTTATTGCTAGACACTAGGGTCATAGCAGCTAAAACAAAAGAGCAGATATACTGACAGGCTCTCTGGCGCTATCGCACACAGATTGACACCACAAAGAGTGGGTAGTAATACTCGAGCTGGAAGCCCGCTGGACCCCGGGACTGCTCCGTGCCCTCCCACAGCTGTCTAGTGAGGACTCCACAAAGATCCCAGCAGACACGCAGGTGGTCCCAGGGAGTTGTGGTGGTTCCTATGTCCACTCTAGGCTGCAACTGCAAATCTGTGGTGGAGAAGGTGGCCCTCCCCATGCCCCCTGCTCCAATTGGACAGGAGGCGGCCCCAGCCAGAGCAGTGCATTGTCTTGGTTCAGGCTGGGAATGCTCCGCTGTTCTGGGGATGAAACTGTACCGAGCTGCCCTGGCCCAAACTGGGGTGAACATCTGGTAGCTGCCCTTCATACAGGTGGGTAAATCTGCAGCAAAGGGGGGCCAATGTGAAACCCCTTTTTGTGTGAGAGTCTATGGATGTTACCACACACACAGATACTGTCGCTCATCGGCGGTGAGTTGTGGGCCCTGAAGGAGGGTGGTGGGGCCTCCGAGGAAGCTGGGGGACGATAGTTGCTGGGGTGGGGAGTGCAAGTGTAGCCCCAGAGTTGGTTGGTGCAGAGGCCCCCTCTAGTGGTGTGAGTGGTGACTAACCGCTCACAGGTTCATGAGCCTGCTATTCTCAGAGCTGAAGGACTTGGGTCTTTTGGCTTAGAGGATAGAGGCTCATACAGATAAGAGCTGAGGTCTCCAGTTCTAATCCGCACCCTAACAGAATTGACAGGATTACACAAGGAAGCGCTGGCACTGGGAGAGGGAGGAGGCATGCTAACAGGCAAGACGGGGCAGTGGGGATGGTGTGATGGTGCAAGTGAGGAGGAAATTGGGTAGGGCCCGGCAGGTGCACTCATCCTGAGCACTCTGCAGGTGAGAAGGGCAGGGCCCACCTACAGACGAGGGCCTAATCCTATGACCTGCATAAGCTGCCTGCAGGTGCAGTGCACAGGCCTGAACACGCACATTCAGGCGTGCAAGCGTTCTGTGTGTGCAGCACAGTCATGCGGGGCAAAGGCACAAGCCAGGCCGATGTGACCCCTGAGCCCACATACCCTAAAGCCCGGGGGATGAAGCAGGTATGGCTCCTGATCTATCCCCTGAGCCGTGGGGTGTGTGGGCTTGGGTGTTGCATTGGCTTGGGTTGTGCCTTTGCCCTGCGTGGCTGTGCTGTGTGCGGGGCATGTGTATGTACCTGCGCGTGCACATTCAGGCCATTCAGCATGTGTAGAGGTCAGTGTATGTGGGCTATAGAATTGTGCCCAGTATGGTTAGGCGCACCCTGCTGCTCCGGTCACTCGGCATACACCACCACACCACCTGCAATTTTCAGACTCGTCTCCCCACCTCAGCTTGCCTGCTAGTGTGCCTCAGGAACCAAAATTATGCCTGTGATAGGCTCCTACCACCACTGTTCCTAGAGGGGCCATTGATTCCTGCAATTCCACTCCAGTATGGGGCCAACGAAAACTTCCTGGGACTCAGTCAAGGCTGCCTGGGGATGGGAAATTTAAATAGTCTCATCTGGCCTCCAGTGGCAGAGACCAAATTGTGACTATTCTGCCAATGGTGGGATATTTATTATTATTATTATTAACAAACATTTATATAGCGCCAGCAGTGTACCTGGCACTTTACAAAGTAATAAAATAGACACGGTCCCTGCCCCTAGGGCTTACAATCTGAGAGACAGGAGCTGGGGGAGAGACTTAGGAAGGGGAACAGAGGGAGAGACAAGGGGTCTAACATTCATGAAGATGCGAGGTCTCAAGTGCACGTACTTGGCTTGGTTACGATGAGAATGACAGCAGGCAGGTCCATGTTGCAAGGATAAGGGTAAACCGATCGTAGGTATAGGAATAGTGGCTCAGCAGGATAAAGAGTCAGACAGAGCAGAGCGAAAGAGGTGAGTTTTAAGGAGAGATTTGAAGGTATGAAGGGAGGGGGCAAGGCGGATGTGGACAGGGAGGGAGTTCCAGGCATGGGGGGCAGCAAGTGAGAAGGGACGAAGGCGCTTAGGGGAGCAGGGAAGGCGTGGAAGGGTGAGAGAAGGGACAGAGGAGGAGCGAAGTGCACGGGCTGGAGTATGGAGGGCGATAAGTGCAGAGAGGTAGGGGGGAGCAAGGTTGTGAAGAGCTTTATAGGTGAAGACTAGGAGCTTGTGCAGGATTCGTTCAGGAAGGGGAAGCCAGTGAAGCGAAGAGAGGAGGGGCTGCACATGGTCGAAGCGACTGGCGAGGTAGATGACCCTGGCAGCAGAGTTTTGGACAGAGATGAGGGGAGAAAGGTGAGACCGGGGAAGGCCAGTGAGAAGGAGGTTACAGTAATCGAGGCGAGAGATGACCAGAGCATGAACAAGAGTTTTGGCAGACGAGACAGAGAGAAAAGGGCGAATCTTAGCAATGTTATGGAGGGAGAAGCGACAGGATTTAGCAACAGAGTCAATGTAGGGTTTAAAAGAAAGGGCTGAGTCAAAGGATATCTTGTCATTGTACCCTACGCCGCATCAGTCAGTGGTGCTTTTAATCAAATGATACAATTATTGAAAGAAAAGAGATTTATGTGGGATTGGGTGGAGGAATGGACTCCCAATGCACTGCTGAGGGTGGATATAATACAGGCAGGTAGAAGGGACCAGCTTTGTTTTTGGATTCATTTGTTCTGTCTGGTTAAGGCCTGCTGGGAGACGAGGGGGCCACTGCTGGCGGGGGTGGTCAATGCCTCCTTTAGGGATCACAGGGTGCCGGGCTCCCTTAAGGAGGTGGTGGTATGGCCCCATCTCAAGAAACCATCGCTTTACGTTGACTCCCTTGCCAGCTATCGGCCGGTCTCAAACCTTCCCTTTTTAGGGAAGGTTATTGAGCAGGTGGTGGCCTGGCAGTTGCAGGAGCATCTGGATTGTGTCGGTTTTCTTGATCCCTCGCAGTCAGGATTTCACCCGGATTATGGCACTGAGACTGTGCTTGTGGCGTTGGTCAGTGACCTGCGCTGGGAATTAGAATCAGCAGGCCCGAATGACCCTGATCCATTCGATCTGCCGGCTGCTTTTGATACTGTTGACCATGAGATGTTGGTGACGCACCAGCAGGGGTGGGTGGTACGCTTCTTGACTGGTTAAGCTCCTTCCTGGCTGGAAGAACTCAGTGAGTGGTACTCGGGTTCTATTTTTCATCATACCAAGACTTCTCGTGTGGAGTCCTGCAGGGTTCTGTTCTGTCCCTTCTCCTGTTCAACTTGTATATGCAGCCTCTTGCCGAGGTGGTTAGGAGGTTTGGCATGTGGTGTCATCAATATGCTGATGATACCCAGCTTTGCCTCTCTTTTTCATTGGACCCAGGCCCGGCTGTGGGGGATTGGATGAGGGTGAATCGACTAAAGCTGAATCCTGATAAGATGGAGGTGATGCTGGTGGGTAAGGTGGCGTGGTTGACAGCCCGCATCATTGATGGGGTCTACCCTCAGCTGGTCCCCCAGATACGGAGTCTGGGGGTGCTCCTTGACTCACAGCTCCACTTGGATGATCAGGTGGAGTCTGTGGCAAGGAGTACCTTTCACCAATTACATCTGGTGCGTCGACTTTGGCCGTATGTTTCGGGCTCTGACCTGGCCACTGTAATCCGTGCTTTCATATCCTCTAGGCTAGAGTACTGCAACACGCTCTCCATGGGGCTACCCATGGTGAAGGTTCGGAGACTGCAGCTGGTGCAGAACGCGTTAGCCTATCTCCTGGTGGTATTGGGCCACCAGGAACATATTACACTGGTTCTTCGGTCTCTGCAGTGGCTGCCTTAGTCTGACAAGGGGGAAGAAATCCCTGACAAATACTTGGGGGATTCTACCGTGGGTTTATGTGCCTTGTGCTGCACCCTATTTAGGATTTGATATGAAATTGCAACCCCAGTGATGTTTTACCATGGCTAGATTGAATATACTCCCCTCAGGTATCATGGAGGGGTGATGCTTGGGTATCCAGCTGGATTTATGTCAGTGTCAATGCACAACTCAGGTGCCTGACACTGTGGAACACGTATTAATTCATTGTGAAATCTATAATGACCTCTGAGAATGCTGGTTATTACACCCCTGTAGGGACACCTGGCCAGAGATGGATGAGAGGCTGCTACTATATTTACTGGCAGGGGAGGAGGTTAAAGTCACAACAGTGGTGGGAAATTTTTTGTTCAGGGCTCTTATTAGGAGGAGTCGAGCTGGCACAGAGAACCACCCTTGAGTGGCAACTCTTGACTGTTAAGGGTATTAAGATATATGTTCCCATTGTGGGTTTGTAAAATTTAATGCTGTAGGTGGCTTTGGTTCAATTGTATGTTGTACTGGTCGGTTGTGTTTTGTGTTATGGCTGTGGCTAAACAATAATAAACATTAATTATTATTATTATAGTTTTCCGGGCCCGATTCAAGGTGTTAGTGCTTGCCTATAAAGCTCTAAATGGCCTTGGCCTGACCTATTTGCGGGACTGCCTTACCCTCTGAGTCCTGGATCGGCCCCTGCAGTCATCGGGGGGGCTCTCCTCGAGGTCCCCCAAGTCTGCTGGGGGCCACGATTGGAAGGGCCTTCTCGGTGACTGCTCTACAGCTGTGAAACTCCCTGCCGGTGGAGGCCCGTTTGGCCCCAGATCTCCCCTCTTTTCGATACTGTTGTAAAACATGGCTGTTCCGCCTGGCTTTTGATGGGGAGGATGGGGAGGGTGGGGGGAATGGGTTAAGGTGGTGGGTGGTTAGGGATGTTTTTAATTCCTCCTTGTCTTGAGAATTTTAAGTGTTTTTATTGTTGACTGTAAGCTGCCCAGAGCTGGGGTAAAAATTTCTTAAATAAATTTTCATTTCCAATTTTTAGTTGTGTTTGTTTTTATTTGTAATTTAGCTTTGTTTTAGTAATTCAGTTTGTTTCCCATTATTTTCAATGACTATCACTTTGCAAGTGTTGTATTTGTTTAAATAGTGGTTTTACTTTGGCTCTCTGACATGTTTCCACCCCCAAACTTGCAGAGAGTGCCCCGGAATGGTAGACTATCAGAGAGAGACTGGCACACAACAGGCAGACATAGGAGCAGCACACACTGGCATGCAGAGCTTTAGTTTGCAGCGAGTGCCCCAGGATAGCAGAATACGAGAGAGAGACTGGCAGGCAGTAAGTGGGCATAGCAGCAGCAGGCACTGGTAGTAGATGGGCAAAGTAGCGGCAGGCACTGGCAGGGGGTTATATACCCTCCCCATTGCCCCCCCCAGCCCCTCGATTGGCACTGCCAGTTGCTGGCAGCATTGAAGGAAGGCCTATCCCAGGGGTTATCTGTGTCCATCACGGTGCTGCCTGATGTGTTCCCAATGCCAGTTGGTGAGCAGGGATGCCAATCATGTCTCCTGACTGTGCTCCCCATCTTCTTTTCTCTGCCTTTCCTGGAGTGCTTTGTAGCCTCATAGCAGACTGTACAAAGTCCAATAGGAGCAAAATGGAAACAAATTTTTCAAATGGCATTTGTTTGAAATGAACTTCACTTTAGTTGACTTTGTAATGAAAATGAATACAGAAAAAGTCATTTTTGTTCTGAATTTAATGAAAACGAATTGTACACCCCTAGGAAATAAGCCCTCCAAAATTTGAGAAGAAAGATGGGTAAGACATTAGCCTTGAATGAATGAAATCTAGGTTCTCTTCCCAGCCCTGCCACAAACTGTCTGTGTAAGAATGGGTGTGTATCTTATGGCTTTTATATGTGTAGTGCAGCAATGACTCCAGACACTACTATTATCATAACAATTATGCTGTATGCCCCAATTCTTAAGGTTAGCTTCTGGCCCAAGTAGATGGGTTAATTAACACTGGGATTTTCTCCCAAGAAGTTTGATTAGGCATTAGACTCTGAGGCCACTTGTAGATTATTGTGGGGAGCAGGGGAACTTCCGGGAGCGGAGATTGCATTAGGAGTGATCCTGGGAACCTCCGCTCATGTTCGGGGGGGTGGCGTGTATAGCCCGTTTCCAGTATGATTTCCATCCCGCATTGCAGAGCTAAAAAATCCGGTCCTGCAATGCGTGATGGAAATCGTGCTAGAAACTGGCTAACCCCCCACCACCTCCACACATGAGTGGAGCTTCCCGGGATCACTCCTAATGCAATCTCCGCTCATGGAAGTTCTCCCGCCCCCTGCACCCGTCTGTAAGTGGCCTGACTCTCATTAGCATTCCATTTGACAGTATGTTGATGCGGTGGTTTAGTTTTATCATTGTCCTCATGCCAGACAGCTGGCAATCTGTTCCAAGAACTTGTAGCTCTAAATGCAATCATCATTTGTCCAGGTGTGTAAGGGGATTGCGCTTGCATTCGTTGCTTACTGAAGTGCTGCATTAGACTGAAGTGGGTGCCAAATGCTGATTCACGGTGAGCGGCAACGTTGCGCAGCATAACCACCACAGTCAGTGAGCATGGAAAACACTTGTTCCTGGGGCATGCATAGGAGTGGCCAAACCGTACTTCAGTGTTGATTATGTTGGGGCTGTACTGGGCTCTGGAGGGATGACACTGCATGTGACAGTGGGTGATGGGCAACAACAATGCCTCTTGCTGTGAATGAGGATTAGGTTTCTACATAAATCTAACTTGGCACTTTGACTAGGGTTACCATACCTCCCTTTTAAAAGCAGATGCGTATGAAAAATACATGTTGCGGGACTGCATTAGTTCCAGTGTAGGGCTGCATTGATCTCAGTGCAGCTCTGCAACATGTATTTTTCATAAGCATTCTCTTTTAAAGGGGAGGTATGATACCCATTCTTTGGTGTGCAACTAACATAAGCACTACCCCTTTGTGCACCGGAACAAGTTAGGATTGCGTCTTCAAATGGATTTCTGATACAGCAGCATAGCATTACTTTGGCTTAATTTTTCTTTAGCATTTAAAGATTGTAGTACTGATGTGGAATACTAGTGGCTGCTTTCTCCCATTATCTGGGAAGGGGAGAAACTGCCATGAGGGCAATCATGGCAGTTTTCAACAGAATTAGCGCATGTAAGAATGCGCTATTCTGCTTTTTCTCCCCTGAGAACACTCTCGCATGACTGGATCCCCTGGTGTAGCTCTTACAATCATGGGTGTTCTCACAGGAGAAAAGTGGGATAGCACATTCCTATATGCGCTAATTACCGTTAGACTAGAGCTCCGATTACCCTCATAGAGGTTCCCCCGTAACATGAGAAAGCAGCCAGTTTCTGCTTCTATACCACTAGAAGTTATTGTCAGAGATGGTGCAGACTAGATAGACCAGGTAATCCTAGTCGTTTTGCATATGTCTTTTCTTCTGAACTGTGCATCATTTTGGGTGCTATATTGCACCATTGCTAGGTTTTCTATAAACCTTTTTATTGTACACTCTCCAATTTCATGCTATATTCTGGCCTCTGTTATATTATAGTGCTAGTCTACGTAACTATTATTAAATTGTACACCTGATTCCCAATATGTCTGCATTTAAGGCCTGAGCCAAAGGTTTTTAGACTAAGTTTTTTATTTGAAGCCTATGCACATCCATAGGCTTCAAATAACTGGATTTGTACAGAACTGCTCTGCATCACATTTTTAGTTGATAATTATTTTAGAAGTGATTATCCCTAGTGTATTTTCATGAAATTCCCACCGTTATGGAACTCCCCTCAGCCCGAGCCTGCTTGTCTTCCGGAAGAGATGTAAGACCTTTTTGTTTGGCCACGACGGTGTTTGGCAGGCAGGGATGAGTTGGGTGGAGGAGTTAAGGAAAAGGTTGAGGATTTTTGTATACTGTTTTCTATGTTTTTATATTTTGTAAGCTGCCCTGAGCCTATTTGGGAAAGGCGGGAAAAAACTGAAATAAATAAATAAATAAATAAATGCTGCTTTGCTTTTGCAATCTCCCTGTGTCAATTTGGACCTGCGCTTTCCAGTATTAGGAAGACATTATGAATGAGATTCTCATCTCTGTGTTCTAATTGTGTTCTCAGAGAAATGTGCGTATTCGTAACAAATATGTTGGGTAAATGTGACAGTGATGATTGCTTTAGAAATACCTTGATGGAGGAATAGAAAAAGTCTTACACAATTTTGTAATTGAATATCTGTAAGCATGAACTTCATTTGTCCAGGCCTGCAAGGGGGTTACATGTGCCGAAGTTGTGTGCTAAAGTTATATGCTAGACTTGAGTGCATGGCAAATCCTTGTTCACAGCGAGAGGCATTATTTATTTATGTTTTCAGTGTCATGCCACTCCCCCTCGACCCCCAGAGCATAATCTGCTTGTGGTCAGCACTTAAGTGTGGTCTGACACCAGGTAGCAAAGTGATTCACCCTTCTCTATCACAGCAAAAGGTCTGTTAGCCATGCTGCACAATGATGCTTCAAACTGTGATGAATGAGGATTTGACACCCGTTTAAGTCTAGTGTGTCTTTCAGCATGCAACTCGTGTGCATAACTCCATTGCGCATATGGGTAAATGAGGACTATGACTTGTGTGTACATTTTATGCAGTCACAGAGCTGGAAGGTCATTTGAGGACAGTAGAATATTTGGCCCTTGCATGATCAGTTCCCCCCAGAAACAAGCCTCAAACACAGTCGGCACTGGCTGCCAATTCCTTTCCGAGCACAATTCAAGGTGCTGTTTTTGACCTATGAAGCCCTAAACAGCTTGGGCCACAAGTATCTGAAAGACCGCTTCTTCCCTTATGTTCTTTTGCAACCTTTGAGGTCAGCTGGGAGTGCCCTCTTGAAGGTACCATCTGCCTGTGAAGTTCTCGTAACAAGGACACACACAGAGGCATCCTCGGTGGCTTCCCCGCAATTATGGAACTCCCTTCCCTTGGAGATTCATCTAAGTCCAAGCCTTCTGATTAGGGCTGAAATTCCTATTCCGAAATTTTTTCAAATTCCACCAAAATTGGTCATTTTGTTTCCGAAAATTTTGTTGTGAAAAGGAAAATAGCTTTTCTTTCAGCTATAGAGCTGAAATTTCATTTCCAAATGTTTTCCATTTCTGAAAAAATTGGCCATTTCGTTTCCGCAATTTTTTTTTTCTTCAAAAAGGAAAATAGCTTTTCGTTTCAGCTATACGGCTTCCAGAAATGATGTAAGACCTGTTTGGCCGGGCATTTGGCAGGCAAGGATAGGGTTGGGTGGGAGAATAGGAAAATGGCTGTGGGGGGCTAAGGGGATTTTTGGGGGGATGTTTTTATTGGTTGTAAGCTGCCCTGAGTCTTAATGGGAAGGGCAGCTGTAGCAGTGTGAGCTGGCCCTGCGAGGGTTAATGGGCTCAACTCTCCTGCTCTTAGGCCACTTTCACACATTACCAGGGGGAGGGGGGACTTCCATCAGAGCAATTACAGCTCTCTTATGATGGGAATTTAGCTCAGATGTGAATGCACTATTTCACTTTTATGCCATGAGAATACCTATCATTGTAAAGGTATGATTTGGGGACCCTGTCATGCACAAGTGTATTCGTGGCATAAAATGGAATAGTGCAATCACACACACACTAATTCCCATCATAAGAGAGCCGCAATTGCTCTGATGGAAGTTTTCTCCCTCCCAGATAACATGTGAAAGTAGCCTTAGCTAGTAGCTACACCTTCCAGCTGAGGTGTGTGGAAGGAGGCTGACTGGGGGCAGCTGTGGTTGGGTGTGTGTGTGTGTGTGTGTGTGTGTAAAAGTCATCTGACTAGTAAAGATAAAAGTCCACAGCTCATGGAGTAGAGGGAGACCACCAGGGAATTCTGAAGAGAGGGTTTGTAAGGAGATGTGCCTCCAGGTTGAGGGAAAGGACCTGGGAGATGATTCTGGGACCAAAGTTTATGTTTGTGTTAAGAAATTGTAAAGTTTGTTTGTGACTGATGTCCACTGCCAGGCAGATGCCCTGGGTCAGGGTAGAGCAGTAGTAGTAAGAAGCTTTATTTGTATTAACCATTGGTTATAACAAAGATTAATTAAATTAATTTAAATAAAACAGAGTCTTTCAGTGAACATGGAGATAAACAGATTAGGAAATAAAGCAGTCAACTAAAGGAACTCTCTGTTTGAGGCTTGTTTCTAGGGGGAACTGATCATGCAAGGGCCAAATATTCCACTGTCCTCAAATGACCTTCCAGCTCTGTGATTGCATAAAATGTACACACAAGTCATAGTTCTCATTTACCCATATATGCAATTGGGTTATGCACGTGAGTTGCATGCTGAAAGACACGCTAGACTTAAACAGGTGTCAAATCAGTGCTGTGGTCAGTACTTAAGTGTGGCCTGACACCAGGTAGCAATGTGATTCACCCTTCTCTATCACAGCAAAAAGTCTGTTAGCGATGGTTATGCTACACAGTGGGTGAAAACAGACATGACGCTAACCACCCTTTAACCACCGTTGGTGGTTATTATGCATGTTGCAGGGCTGCATAGGGTACCAATACAGCCCTGCAACATGCATAAATAACCACCAAGGGTGGTTAGCGTCATGTCTGTTTTTACCCAATGATGCTTCAAACTGTGATCAATGAGGAGTTGACACCCGTTTAAGTCTGCTTCTATACCAACAGAAGACAGGACGCTGTGTTCTGCACCAACTGCAGAGCAGTCATCAAGAAATATGGAGTTCCCCAATGTTCTATTCTATCGTCCATGTGGTTCAACGGGTACATGCAACTGCTAGACTGTGTATCGTTGGTACACTGATACACAACTGTATATCTACTGCTGCATGAAACCTGTCACTTTAGCCTCTACCATGGAGGAATGCCTGAACAGCATAGTTGTTGTTTATTTATTTATTTCAGTGCATTTGTACCCTGCTCCCTCCTGCTCACAGTAGCAGCATATGTTGGAGTTATCTGATGCTGAGTTTGGGAAAGACTGAGGTTTTGCTGGTGGGAAAGGGCAACCGATATGAGGAGGCCCTCCCCTCCCTCAGGCCCCTGCATGTTGAAAGGATATGTGTAGAGGTAGTGAGCCAGGTAAAGAACTTAGGTGTTTTAAACCACACCCTGTCCATGAAAACTCAGGTATCGGATGTAGTTGGGAGATACTTTTTTCAGCTACATAATTTGTGTAAACAGCACCCTTATTTAACCCTGTCTGACCATGCCACAGTGACCATGTGGCTTGATTTCTGCAATTCCCTCTTCTATGGGCTTCCAGGAATGCTGCTTGGTGCTTGCAACTATGGTTGCCACCTTTGGTCTTTTTTTTACCTGCACTTCCATTTTGGCCTATGGGAGTGTCAGGTAAAAAACCACCATAGGTGGCAGCCCTCGTTGCAACTTGTTTAGAATGCAGCAGCGCAGCTGCTTACTGGTTTGTGCAGCCATGATCATAGTATACCCATCCTGTGTTCTCTGCATTGGCTGTCTGGAGAACAGTGGATTGAATTTAAGCTAACTGGCTATATTCAAGACCGTCTCCTGGAACCTTGCCCAGAAACCACATGCTGTTTGGGGATCCTGCCATAATACCTTAAGTCAGCAGGCAATTAGGCCTTTGCTGTGGTGGGCCCCTTAGTGTGAAACTCACTCCTTCCAGATGTTAAGGATATAAGGAGCTGCCTAAATGGTCCATCTTAGCCCAGTACTGTCAAAACCTGACATGGCAGCAGGGTTTAAGGGTTTATTCCTGTTTCGCCCTTCTCACCTTTAAAAAGCACCTGAAAACATATTTATTCTCCAGGTGCGTTTAGAATTCACTGCTGGTTCCCCTTAAAGTATTTTGTCCTACTTCTTTACCTTCTCCTTTAAAATTATTTTAAAATTGATTGTATATTGTTTCATTGTATTTTATGGTGCCATCTGGTGAGTATGTGTGCAGGGATGAGCGCTACAAAAATGAAATTATTATGATTATTAGAAAGAATTGCTTGGCATCCAGCAGCCTCTAATAGTAGGAATAGTAGGAACAACTGGTACAGCTGAGTATCATCAGCATATTGGTGACATTGCACCCCGAACCCTCTCATGACCTCCCACAAGGGCTGCATAGAAACATGAAATAATAATGGAGACAGAATGGAACCCTGCAGAACGCCGCAGGATAAAGTGCGGGGGCAAGATGTTTCAGCTCCCAACACTACCCACTGGCTTCTCCCCGAGAGGAATGAGCGAAACCATTCAAGAACAGTCCCATCCAGACCCCCCAGGTCACGCAGCGCAGCCGCCTCACTAGCAGCCCATGGTCCACGGTATCAAAGGCAGCCGAGAGATCTAGCAGGATGAGGAATGTTGAACATCCTGCATCCATCTCCCGGCGGAGATCGTCAACCAAGGCCACCAACACTGTCTCGGTGCCATAGCCGGGGTGGAACCCAGATTGAAAAGGGTCCAGGAAACAAATGATGCGCCTGGAGCTGGATCGCCACCGCCCGCTCAATAACCTTCCCTAAAAAGGGAAGGTTAGAGACAGGTCGGTAGCTGGCGAGTGCCTCCACATCCAATGATGGTTTCTTCAGCAGGGGGCATACCACAGCTTCCTTGAGGCTAGGCGACAGCCTCCCCTGCTGCAGGGATGCATTGACCACCCTCGCCAGCACCGTCCCCAACGTCTCCCTGGAGGCTTTCACCAACCAGGATGGGCACGGATCAAGTTTGCAACAGGTGGCCCTCACAGCCCCCAAGACATCACTGCATTGGCTGGTGTCACTTCCTGAAATTCCCCCCACAAAGTTGGACCATCACCTCCATCACCTCGTGCTCTCCACCTACTGCCCCCAACCCAGTGTCAAAGTCGCTCTGAATCTTTTTTATGGAAGAAAAAAAATTAATGATAAGTTTGTAAGTCTCACTAAAGTAAGTTATTGGCCATGATAAACCACAAACCACCTACTCCAGAGAAGCCCCAGTGATGAGTGCAGCAATGAAAAATAGAAACTTTAGATCATGTGATATATAATTGTTCTCTCTATGAAGTTCTACAAACTATATGGCTGTTACCTTTATTCTCTGAGAGTTGTTTACCTCCCTTACCACAGAGATTAATTTTATTGTTGAATTCAGATAATGTTGATATGCTTAAAGGATTGACACTTTTTTTTATCGCTGCACAATGATAAAGAGCTTCCTTTTGTAAGCAGTCTTCTGGATTGTGAGGTTATTTTAGGATGTTTGTTTGTTGTTAGTTTCTGTATTTTATTTTGTTTTGTTACTGTTTAATGGTGAAAGTTGCAATAAACATGATGATGATGATGATGATGATGATGAGTGCAGAGCAGAGTTTCACATGCAGTCTCCACATAATGCCATAATTAATTAGGCTTCTTTGGTATGACTGGATTTGGTACCAGTGAAACCTATTAAGCTTATGAATTGAATCACTCTGAAGTTAGTTTCCTTTGCTGAATCATGCAGAGACTGGGAGATGTTCTGTCACTCATTATCAGAGACGTTTAGCAGATAATCTCATCCCTGTTTCTCCACTTGTCTCTTGCCATCAGTCCCTGCTCTTTCAGTTTAAACCATTTAAGTTGCCAACATGTTAGCATTTAGAAAATGAAATATATATATATATATTTATTTCATCTTAAAGTAGTCCCTGTTGCTTTCCAATTGTATTGATGCAGAAAAACAGGCATCTGAATAGCAAGCTGGTATGGAATGACTGCCGGAAGGATGGACTTGATTCCAGTTGGATGTAGGGAGAACACAAACATTATGAGAATGGCTCTCTTGATTAAATTTGATGTTAAGGTTGATTCAAAATATGGCAATGGGAAAGGAATGGGCAGCAAATATTGTAGTCATTTTATTCCAGGTTATCGTAAGCCTTTACATTCCAATTAACATCCCCACCCCCTTTGCTGTTCATTTCAAACTATTTATACTTTGTTCCAGGTAGACAAGTAGTGGTAATCTTTGGTTCTGTGACATGCACACTAATTAATTAGAGAAATGTATTTTGTCATCTAGGCTCCAGATTCTAGGGGTCTGGATGCACTTCATAAACGATGGAAGCTGATGGACCTCTCTATCTTTCAGAGAGAAATAATTTGAAGGCAGGAAGTCTTAGAGTTTACTAATGCGCTTGCTGTGTATGGCTTTTAAAACACATCCACTTTCCAAATGCTAAATTATGTGGTTTTAGTTCCTTTATCTGAATTTAACACTGAATAATAGGTTTGCACATGGGCAGTATAACCCTCTGGCTGCTTAACATGCACCTGCAACTTCTCAACCTCATGCATGTATTCTTGTCTCTCCTGATGTTCACATCTCCCTTGTCTTCCCCTCCCTTTTCTCTCTTAGATTGTAAGGCCCTGGGGCTCGGGACCTGTCTGTAACTAGTACTGATTGTACAGTTCACTTATGGTGCTATATAAATAATTCCATAATAAAAAACCCTCCAGTTTACAAGAAGAGTTAAGGCTCTTGCAAATTCAATTATGCACTAAAAAGCATGGAAATTGCAAGTTAAGGCTTCCGCCTTAACTTCCATGCCATGTTAGCAGTAAAGACATTGTACAGTCTCACATATTGTGCTCACTTACAACTTAGGCTCCATGCACCCACACTTTACCTTTGTCTTTCAGCCCCAATCCTCTTCCTCTTTGCAGGTTGGGGGCAACACTGAAGCTGGAGACAGGAGGGCATGAGCTGGCCCCTCACCCCCTCCATTTCCTTTTTTAGACAGAGAGAACTTGGGAGTTCTGGCTTCTACCCCATCTCCCCCTCTAATCTACTTGGTCCCAGTCCTGTAGTAGAGAACTCAGGACTCCTGGCTTACAGCCTCTCCACCCCACTCCAATCCATTCACAGGCAACTCAATAGTCCTGGTTCCGAGCATGTTCTTCCCTCCCCTGCTCTCAACCTTGTAACAGACAACCCAGGAGTTCTGGTCCAAGTCGCCCCTCTAACCGCCCCGAGCTGTTTCAGGAGTGGCGGGATATAAATATGAATAAATAACCCTGTAGTCCCCACTCCCCTCACAGAGAACTCAAAAGTCCTGGAAAATACAATGTTTGTCTGTATGTGTCATATGGAACAGAAGTGTTTGTCTGGAATGACAAACAAACAAACAAAACCACAGTAGAGGAAATGGAATAACAGAGAGGGAGGCTATTGAGAGTCAAAGGATAGGGAGTCAGCTATGGTAAGTGCGTAAAATGATAGGACTGATTCCTCAGGTATCCTGTCAGTCTTCTGAATCAGTTATTTCACTCAGAATCTTATTACTGTAACTATTTCTAATTCCTCCTTTCATTCCACCCACTTACTTAATCCTGTACACTCTTTGTATTTTCCCTATCATTCCAACCATTCCACTTACTGCATCTGGACCCTTCCTCATCATTTCACACCCTCTTGCCTTCCCTATGTACTCCCAAAGATGCAACTGTGTTGTATAATTTCACAATCACTTAATTGGATGTTGGAATGACAATAGTATTTATTTAGAAATTGGCACTCTGTTGCCTCCATTCCTTCCAATGGCCATTCCATTTGATTAATTTTAATGCATACGCAACTTAGTTTTAATTTGTCTATGATTCTACCCAGCTTCATTGTGCTCTGGGAGGGCAGTGGAGACTAGTCGGTAAGAGGGACGGTTGTGAGCCATTAGTCAGCTGTACCATTCACCCCAACTGAAATGAAAGGATAGAGGGAAAGGAGGGGTTGAGGGGCCAGCTCATGCCCTCCTGTCCCCAGCTTCAGTGTTGCAAAGAGGAAGAGAATTGGGGCTCAAAGACACAGGCAAAGTGTGGGTGCATGGAGCCTAAGTTGTAAATGAGCACAATATGTGAGACTGTACAGTGTCTTTACTGCTAACGTGGTACGGAAGTTAAGGTGGGAGCCTTAACTTGCAATTTCCATGCTTTTTAGTGCATGATTGAATTTGCAAGAGCCTTAACTCTTCTTGTAAACTGGAGGGTTTTTTGATTATGGAATATCCAAGTTTTTTGTTAAATACAATGCAATGGAGAAAACTTGTCTTGCTGGCGCAGTAGAATGCTGAGCAGCATAACCACTATAGGATCAGGACCTAGGGGAGGCCAAGGTGGAAGAGCTGCTCCCTTCAGTTTAGAAGGTTGTTACTTCCTTCAAATAGCAAGCAAGGTTAAGCTGGATTTTTACTGGTAGCTCCCTGCTTTACTAAGAATACAAGAAGTTTGGTTCTGTTTAAGCATTGCAAACTTCCAAAAACTGCTCTCTGTGATCTCTCTAGCTCATGGCTTGTACAGGAATCTTCCACTATACTCCCCACTGTCACAGGTATTTTCCATGTGCAACACTGGCCATTCTGCTTTCTAGGACCTCCCCTGGCTAGTTCACTTCTTGTACAGGGCTCCCTGACTCTGCTGTGTCCATATGTAGGACTCTCCACCTGGCCATCCTGCAGCTCTTCCCCTCTACAAAACTCCCTCACTCAGTTCTCCTCTGTCCTGGGCTCTCCCCTTGCACAATTATGGCATGGGGCATAGCTAGGGTGGAATAGGTCCCTGGACAAGAAGTCAAGATGGGCCCCCCTCTTTGTGTCCTGCTGGTGGGCCTAGGGGTGCCACCCGGCTCGGCAGGCCTGTGGGTGCTGCTATCAAACACACAAGACACCCAAAATGCAGCCAGCCTATTAAGCGCCTTATGCCATGCAAATATATATATTTGCGGGGGCACAAATGAACTGGTTATGGGGTGGGGGTAGCATGAATCAATTATGGAGGCACAACTGAACTGGTTAGTAATTTTTATATATATAAACCCCCACCCCATAACCAGTTCATTTGTGCCCCCACCCCCATATAATCAATTCATGCTGCCCCATAACCATTTGTGCCCCCCACCCATAACCAGTTTATTTGCATCCCCAGGGCAGCATGAATAGATTATATGGGGGACACAAATGAACTAGTTATGGGGTGGGGGTTTAAAGACAGTATTCCTTAGCAATAACTTCATTAAGAAGAGTTAGTGAAATAGTAGCCATAATAATGTCAGAACCATATGTGCACTGCAGATTTTCCAAGATAGAATAGATATTGCTTTACATCCTAAATTCCTAACTAAGATAGTATAAGTAAGACAGTTGTGAGACTGTGGCCCTTTTTACACAGACCTCTCCCACCCATGAACATTTTATTTATTTATTTATTTATTTATTTCATTATATTTATATGCCACCCCCCATGCCTACAGCATCTCAGGGCGGTTTCCAGCATAATATAAAACAATTTTTAAACATAAAAAATCTACAATATCATAATTAAAACAAATTTAAAACACCTCCCACAAAAATTAACCCACCCTCCCCTCTGAAGGCCTGGGTGAACAGCCAAGTCTTAGATATGTTGAAAGGCCAATAGGGCCGGGGCTAGGCGAGCCTCCTCCAGGAGGGAGTTCCACAACCATGGCCCGGCACTGAGAACGCCCTCTCCATTGTGGCCCCCTGTCTTACATGGGGGACCTCCAGAAAGGTGCCCCCGGTGGACTGAATGTTCTGCATGTTCATGGGTGGGGGAGCCCATGTGAACAATGTGGTGCCTGGGGTGAGTGGGGGTGTATGCACCCACACCCCCCCTCACCCCCCTTGTCCCCACGCACGGAGCAACAGGGAAAACAGCGGTTGCTCCATGGGTGCCTTTGCAGATGAGTTGGGGGTGAGTGGGGATTCATGTGCGGCCGTATGCATGCCCTGCCCATGCACCAGCATGCCCACGGACCTCCCACCCGCTGGAGCTGTGTAGAAAGGGCTTGTGAGGAGTCACTTGAAAAAAACCAGAAGGTTGCTGCCTTGTAAACAAGGTTCTTTGAGATGTCTCTTAACATTCTCACAACACCCACCCTTCCAGCCCCGCATGAAATTTTCTTATATTTCTAGAAAGAGTTGGAAGGAACTGTCATTCTGAGGGAGAGAGCACTTTTTATACTAGAGGAGCTCAAGACCATCACATGGACTACCAGTACAAGTCCCATTTACCTCCATAGGACTCATACAGGTGCAGGTGCTAAGTGTTGCAGGTAAACAGATAGGTAAACAGGTAAACCCACCAGTTGTGTTTGAATGGAGTGTTAAGAGGTCTTTTCTAAAGCAGACTCTAGATACTATTGAGCTGTATTCTAACTGCTACTGTGAATGTACATGTTTGGCATACATAAATATTTGTATGTATGTAAAACATGTACATCCACAGCATTTATGTATGCTCTACATGTTTGGGATACATAAATATTGGTTTGAGTGCATGAAAGGTGAAATTTATCTTTGTTCAGAGGATTTTGCAATGAGGCTTAACTGCAGTTTAAGGCTGTTTTTAGATGAGTCTGAGAAACAAACTTGCTCGGGGAGGGGGAATGGTTTAGACTTTTGGCTACCAAAAATCAGCTGGGTGCCATTGGAAACAGCGGGTGCTGGGGAACTCATGTTGCATTTGTGCCTCAGTTTACTGAAAGGGAAAATGTGCTTAGTGGTCCAGGCCTGACATGATCTGGTCTGGATAGAGGGTGCTCTTTTCCAATATGTGGAAACTCAGTTTACACTTTGCTAATAAGCCAGCCAGCTCATCTAAGTATCGTAAAGACAATTTATTTATAAATGAAGCTAAGAGAGTTAAGAATATTATAAAAATATGAGGCAATAATGTACTTAAGTTCAAATAAAGACATAGTACAAAAGAGAAACTGTCAGTTAAAAACACATGGTTTGAGAAGACATTTCTGATTATAAATTCAAAGATCTTAACATCTATAAGATATAACATATGCTGTAAGTATTATTACTATGGTTGACTCAATGCATCATAAAAAATATACATTCATATTACCCAGTCCTTTGTCCCATACTGCCATGTGGATATGAGAAAAGCTCCAAGGAAGGAACTATTTCTGAAAAATCCAACTTTTCTCTCCCTTTATGGATAAAAAATGCTAAGACGACAGTTTGGATGATGTCAGGTCAAAACAGCTGACAACAATGAGAGTTTTCTCAGAGTACATAGTAAGAAGCCTGTTGATAAACAGACTGCTATCATCTAAGATAGGATTAACAATGAGTAAACTCCAAACAAACAAAGCCTTTTTCCTGACCTGCCAGGAAGTCACGTCTCTTGACTCTAATCAACAGTGAATGTTGATTTTTTTTTAAGAGACAGACTGGCTAATTACATCTCCTATTCCAGTATACAGGCTGATTACATCTCCTATTCCAGTATTTTTATTTATTTATTTATTCAAAACTTATATCCCACCCCTCCTGCTCAAAGACATCTCGGGGCGGCGAACAACATACACACACACAAAAATTCAACAATAAAACATTTAAAAATAAATCTATACATTTTAAAACAAGTAATAAAAACACACCCTCCCTCCCAAACCTCACCTCCCCCACCCTACCCTGCCCCCTCACCAAAAGCCTGGTGGAACAGCCAGGTCTTACACAAACATTGAAATGACAGGAGAGTGAGGGCCAACCGAGCCTCCTCTGGGAGTGAATTCTACAGCACGGGGGCAGCCACTGAAAAAGATCTCACATCAGTGGCCACCCGTCTCACCCGGGAAACCTCCAAAAAGGCCCCCACGGATGATCTCAGGGGTCGCGTGGGCACATGGGGAGTGAGGCGATCCCGCAGATAGGCAGGGCCCAGCCCGTGAAGGGCTTTAAAGGTCAAAACCAGCACCTTGAACCTAGCCCGGAGCTTTATAAGCAGCCAGTGCAGAGCCCGGAGCACAGGCGTCGTGCTCCCTGCAGCCTGCCCCAGTAAGGAGACGGGCCTTGGCATTCTGCACCAGCTGCAGCCTCCAGACCAGCTTTTCGGGCAGCCCCATGTAGAGCGTGTTGCAGTAATAATAATAATAAAATTTATTATCGGCACCAACTTTCATCTTGGCCGAGCATAACAAACAAAACAGAATAAATACAAGACAGATCAACAACAATATAGCACCTAGTCCTGTATCAAGTCACAGGGCACTAGCATGAATATGAATAAGCAAATACATAAATACATGAATAAACTTATCAGCAACACATTAATATAGAAAGGTAGAGGTCAGGAATAGCACATATTAGAACCAAAAACAGTGGAAACTAGTACCACACATTGCATTCGGGAGAGAATAGAATTAGAAAACCAACCGGCAAGTAGTTTAAATAAAATCAGCTAATCCTGCAGCAGCCGGATGCATTCCCTAATAATAAGTAGGCGAAAGATCGCTACTTCTTTCATCACTAGAAGCAAGCAAATAAGAAATTCTATACATAGATAAAGTATATTCTTTCCCCATCAATATTGGGGAAAGCCACACAGACCTAATACAGTCATAACAGCGGCAATACAACAGTACATGCTCCAAATCCTCTATTACACCCATCCCACAAAGGCAAGTACGAGAACTGTGGGGCTTATGCACGTATCTGCCCTCCACTACAGCAGAGGGAAAAAGCTGAAAATGAAAAAGGGTGTAGGCTCTGTGCAGAGCTGGATCAGACAAATAATCTAAATAATCCTCAAACTTGTGGAGGATCTTAAAGGAGCTGAGCATAGGCACAATTTTCCAAGAGGAAATTACCGCAATATCCTCTTGTTTAGCTATGTCCTGCCCTCTTTGCTTAAGAATGTATTTCTGATAGGTTATGGATTTCCCCACAAAACATGAAAAGGAAAGCCTCAACCTTTTCAAGGAGGCATCAATCCCTCTTATCCAGGGGTAGGAGCCCCTACCTTATATTCTAATTCCTCTGTAAGACACATGGTTGCCAAAAAGTGCTTAGTTTCAGCCAATAGCAAAGAGCACGATGTCTGCTCAAAAACTCAATAGAGACCACACCTAATTCTGCCCTAACAACAGCAGCAGGAACCCCCTGTGCCACCTGAAGGAGGCTCCTGAGGAACTTATTCTGTGGTATCTCTAACACGTGTACGTTATCAGTTATCATAATTTTGACTCCAAATGTCCATAGGGAATGCACCTTGGCCCTATAGACATCTAAAACAGTAGAGGTCTTAACACCAGATGACTTGCTAGCCAACCTTAAGATTCCCCTGGCCACCGCATTAGCCTTTAAAGCTATCAGTCTGTTATGTTTATCCCACTGACCATTGTTAGTTAACGTCATCCCCAAATAGACATATGACCTCACCTCAGTAGGGACTGTTCCCTTCATCAGCCAGGGAGACTTTGATGTTCTTCTATTTCCCACCACCATGATTTGGGATTTCTTGGGGTTGACCACTAGATGATTCTCCAGGCAATAATCTGCCAGTAAATTAAGCTGACAACACAAACCATTCTCTGTTTGCGACATTAAGATTATATCACCGCATACATGAGGAGGTTAATAGCTCTCCCCAGAATTTTGGGGGGATGACAGGTTGATAGGGGGAATTTCTGTACAAGATCACCCCAAAAAAGACTGAAGAGAATTGGGGCTAATACACAGCCTTGGCGAACTCCTCTTCGTATCTGAAATGGCTGAGAGAGACCGCTTTCGCGTAATCTAGCCTCGAGGTGATGAAGGCATGGATGACAGTGGTGAGGTCAGAGTCTGAGAGATATGGCCGAAGCCGCTGAACAAGATGTAACTGCCAAAACGCACTCCCTGCCACGGCCACAACCTGAGATTCCAGGCTGAGCCTTGAATTGAGGAGCACACCCAGACTCCGTACCTGCGGGACCATGGGAGGGCAAACCGCCCCAACAAGAGGAGATTCAACCACTCCCAGGCCCCCCAGGCCCTCACCCACCAACATCACCTCCGTCTTGTCAGGATTCAGCTGCAGTTTACTCAACCTCATCCAAGTCCCCACAGCCAACAGGCACTGGGAAAATAAAGAGACTGTATGACCTGGGTTGACAGAAAAAGAGAGGTATTGCTGACTGTCATCAGCATACTGATGACACTGCATGCCCTGAAACCCTCTCATGAACTCCCCTAATGGCTGCATATAGACGTTAAAGAAGAGGGGGGGTCAGAATGTCACCCTGAGGGACTCCACACATGAGGTCCCAGGGAGAAGACGTACACTCCCCCAAGACCACCTGGTGAGTTCTCCTGGCCAGGAATGAACGAAACCAGTCCAAGACCATCCTGACAATCACGGCATGGTCCCACAGGCGAGTCACCAACACCTCATGATCGACTGTGTCGAACGCAGCCAAAAGGTCTAGCAGGAACAGTAAGGTCTGACGACCCTGGTCGAATGCCAGATGGAGATCGTCAACCAAGGCCACCAGTGCAGTCTCCGTATCATACCCAGGCCGAAACCTGGACTGAGAGGGGTCAAGGAAACCGGTGCGGTCCAGATGTTCTTGGAGCTGCCGTGCTACAGCCTGTACAATAACCTTCCCAGAAAGGGAAGGTTAGAGACCGGCCAATAACTGGCAGGAGCATCAGCATCAGGAGATGGTTTCTTAAGCAGGGGCCTAACCACATCCTCCGTCAGGCATTCAGGCACTCTGCCCTCCTGAAGGGAGGCACTAACCACCCCAGCGAACGGCCGTAACGTCTCCTGGCTGGCTTTCACCAGCCAGGACGGGCAAGGATCTTGTTCACAAGTGGTGGCACGAACAGATCCCAACAAGGATTCCACATCGGCAGGTGACACCATCTGAAACTGATCCCACAAAACAGGACAGGACGAGGCATCCATAGCCCCAAGATAATCCTCTGCAATAACTGCGGAACCGAAATCGTGGCTGATGCGAGCGATCTTATCTACAAAGTACTCAATGAACCGGTCACAGCGGTCACTGGACTGCTCCAGGTCCAGGTGGAGACAGGCAGGACTGACCAAACCTTTCCCCACCCAGAAAAGCTCTGCTGGACGTGACTTTGCAGATGCAATAAGGGCAGCAAAGAACTGCTTGTTTGCTGCCTGCACAGCCACAGCATAGGCCTTTAAACTGCTCTTGTGTTGTGATCGATCATACTCATCGCGAGTCCCCTTTGGACCATATCTCCCCTGACCCGTAACAACCCCAATAGCTGTGGAAGCCCTCCCATCCTCAGAGAGTATCTGGTCAAGAGTTCAGTAGAAAGGTCACTATAGGACCGCTCTTTAGGAATTCACCATACAGAGAGGCCAATTCTGATTTCCAATATATTGAAACACAGATGGTCAAAAAATATATGCCTATATACAGGATACATGACACTCATACATGCTTGGAGACTCTGACTTGTAAAACCCTGATATTGAGGTTTTACAAGTACAAATCTCCAAACATGCATGAGTTCCCTGGTGCCCACGGTTTCCAATGGCACCTAGACAACTTCCAATAACGGAGGGTGAATGTCTACCCCCCCAGTCTGTGCGCGCGCACGCACGCACACACGCACGCACAAGTTGTTTTCTCCTGGACTCTGAAGTCCAGGAGAAACAAGGCTCATCTAAAAATAGCCTAAGTTGGGCATAGGCCTGAAACTGGTCTTCTGAACAGAGAATGAATTGTTGTATTGTGTCCGATGGCTTATTCTTTGTGCTTTAAATATATGTCCTCAAGATAATCCTTTCATATTGGAACACAACATACAAACTTTCTGTTCAATCTACTGATACAGTTATGAGTGACATTTTGTGATAAGGATTCTGAAAAAAATATATGTCAGGACAGGGTATAGTAGCCCGAGTCTGCAAACGATGGTAGAAACATGTCAGGTCAGACTAAAGTTTAATTGACCCTGGAGGATATGTTAAGCTCGCTAGGGAGCTGATGATGAGCAAGGATGAGTCTTAAAGAGTCTCTGTTTGTGCCTTTCCAGAACACCAAATTATAATGAAGTGAAATACAAATGAAATGAAATAAGACAGTAGCCTACAATAATCCATAGTAGCTTGCAAGTCACCTGTCCATTAGTTTGGTGGCCTCCAGATGTTTGCCCACTTCCTCCTCGGGGCAGGTGCCTGGTTGCTAAAGCATGCATCAGCCGGAGAAAGATGGTTCTTCTTCGAGGATCTCCACGATTCTCACTATTGGGGATTCACTTCCTGCTCCGCAGGTACTGGAAAACCTCTTGTCAGCAGTTTCCAGGCAGAAGATGTCCTGGAAAGATCTAGAGCATGGTGAGGGCTCTGTCCCTCCTCCTCCCCGAGAAAAGCGTGGGCCCACGATCGCACGGAAGCATATAAAAGTGGGTGGAGCCCTCGCCGCCTCATTTCCCTCCAACCACGTCGCAATTGGAAGACCTCTGTGCTTCTCAGCACAAGTCAGTAGTTTACCTCACAGAGAAGGACTTCTTTCTCTCGTCGTTTTCTTCCTAAGAAAAAGGAAAAAGAGAAAATCAGAAGAACTTGCGGTAGGGCTCTGCCCCCCCCCCTAGGTTCCTCCCCCCCCCCCCCGTGCCTACTGCCTATCTCTGCCGGGCCGGCAAAGTATGCCCAAATAACTGGGCTTCAAGCGGTGCACCTCCTGCCCCACCACGCTCTCAGTGAGTGACACTCATGAGCTTTGCCTCTCCTGCCTGGAAGAAGGACATAACACCAAGACTTGCTCTCACTGCGCTCTTCTCTCCTCTCAGACAAAAAGAGTGCACGCTCTGAGGCTGCAGGAGCTCCTTACTAGGAGAGCACTCCAGGGGGGGCGAAGAAGGGCCTCTGTCCCTCTTGTCTAGGCACCAGACCTCCATGGAGCCATCGGTTCCTTCCCAGGCCACTTCCTCCCAAACTCCGGAGATGGCGTCTGTGGCCTCGGTACCGCTGCCTGTACCACCGGTACCAGAAGCCGATACTGACACCGTCCCCACTGCCACCAAGGAACGACGTTCTAAACGACAGGGGGAACACCATAAAAAGAAAAAGAGGTCACTCAGTGCCGACACAACTGTTTCCCGAACTCCAGAGATAGACACGGTGTTTTCGGAGCCGCTCCTGGTGACGCAGCCAACAGCGCAGAGTCCGGTACTGCAACCACCGGTACCATCGGCCCAGAAGGCTCCACCTGCACTGCACCGGATGGAGGATCGCCACAGGCACTCCCGGTCTACTTCTCATATGCGGTTCCAGCGACTCCATCGCTCCCGCTCTAGATCACTTAGGAAGGAGCCCCTGGAACTGGATCTCACCTTGAAGGGAGAACATACCGAGCCTCATCACCTCAGTGAACTCCACTTCCATAGGAATCAACGCTCCCGATCTCCATGCTCCTGTTGCTCCCCATACAGGGACTCACGGTACCGTCACGAGGACTATAGCTGGTACCATGGGTACAAGCATATTGACTATTGGTGCCACTCTTGGAGCAGATCTCCTTATCTCTCAAGGAGCAACTTCTTGTGCCTGGAATGCAAACAGCCTCAAGCCACTTGCCAATATAGACCTCTGGCACCACCTCAGGCACCGCCAACAGCAACAGTGTCCAGACCTCCTGATTCTCTGTGAGACCTTGCCCTCCAGTCAGGGATGCAGCAAAGTCAGTGAAGAGACAGCTTCGCATACTGGTACCGGTGATACCACCGGTACCGGTGCTGCAGACGGAACCGCAGCAGCAGAATATATCCCCCACACAACGGTGGAAACAAGGTTAGACCCGCCGGCGGAGTCTTCTTTCCTTAATGCGCTCCTCGTCATTCCACAGCTTCCTAGGGCTGCTCCCAATGTGGCAACAACTCCCGCTGCCCCTCATGACGTTGAGGCCTTGTCTGAATGTTTGGCCTCCATTTCCTCTTCATCTTCATCTTCTTTGAGGAAGATGAAACCATCTCTCCGCCTCCCCCTGACACCATCTCTGACCCCAACCCCACCCTCTCCACGGAGGATAGTAAGGCCTTTCAGGCCATGTTGAGGTGCCTGGTTGCTGCCCTTCCCAAGTTACCTACGAGGGTCATAAAGAAGGTACAGTCAGGACCCGTCTTCAGCATGCTGGGGTCAGGGGACTCTGGCCAGATCATGATCCCTATGCTGGATCAGCTGTTGGAACCCGCAAAGGCTGTATGGGCAAAACCCTCCTCTGCCCCCGCCCACTAACAAGCTTGCAAATTCTTTGTATGCTATCCCCAGGGAAGGGGCAGCCATGTTCTATAGACATCCAGCCCCAAACTCCCTCGTCATAGCAGCAGCCTCTTCAAAATCAAGGGCTGGAGGTATACAGACGTCCCCCGCAGATAGGGAAGGAAGACGCCTAGATGTGCTGGGCAGAAAAATATTCTCCTCTGAAACCCTCTCCCTCCAAGCTGCCAACTACGGCTCCGCCCTCTGTGGTTATCAACACTGGTTGTGGTCACAATTGAGTTAGAGCATCCGATCCCACCCAGATCCTGGCCCTGCAGCGAGGAGGCATGCAAATAGCGCAATTCCAGCTCACCGCTAACATGCACATTGCCGACTCGAACATAAGAGATATGGCCTCAGCCATTACTCTCAGGTGGCATGCCTGGCTGCGATCTACCGCCCTAGCCCCTGAGAACAAAACCTGTATTGAGGACCTCCCCTTTGATGGAGAGGGACTTTTTTCAGCCTCCACAGATGACACCTTGAAGAAGGTCAAGGAAATGTGCCAGACCGCTAGATCCACAGGAGTGATTTGCTCTGTTAGAAAGAGGCCATTCTATCAATCCTCTGCCCCTTAATCTTACCAGGCCAGACAGCACCCTCATTACTCCTACCAGTCCAACAGACGGTATTCCCCCCGATACCAGCAGCCGCAGACTCCTGCTGCCCAACCTCGTAGGAGATTTTCCAAACAAAGGGGTAAAGGTAGATCCTCCTCCACCTCATCGGCTGGACCTCCGCCCAAACAGCGTTTTTAGAATATCCGAGATCAAGGGAGTGTATGAGCGTCCCCCTACCTTTCTCAACTGCCTCCGCCCCTTTTACGACCAATGGGCTGCCCTTACCTCTGACTGCTGGGTCAGGGAGATAATACATTGTGGCTGCTCCATCCAGCTCCACACTCTCCCCCCAGACTCCTCACCCCACCCCTCCCAGGGTTCCCCCGCCCCCAAACACTCAAATACTATTAGAGGTTCAGGAGCTTCTTGCCAAAGGGGCCATTGAAGAGGTTCCCCTTCTTGAACGGAATTCAGTCTTCTATTCTAGCTACTTCCTAGTCCCCAAGAAGGACAAGGGGTTCAGGCCAATTTTGGATCTGCGCCGCCTTAACAAGTACATTAGAAAATTTAAATTACATATGACCTCTCTTCCTTTTATCTTTCTTGGCCTTCAACAAGGAGACTGGTTGGCCTCTCTTGATCTTAAGGACGCCTATTTCCATTAATGTTACTCACAGAAGATACTTACGCTTTTTCATAGGAAACTGCCATTTCTAATACTCAGTCTTCCTGTTCGGCCTCTGTACCGCCCCAAGGGTCTTCACCAAATGTGTGGCAGTAGTAGCGGCTCACCTAAGGGCAATAAAAGTAAGAGTGTTCCCATACCTGGACGACTGGCTTCTCGTTGCATCCTGCAAACACACCCTGCTAACCCACCTCCATGAGACTCTCTCTCTTTTACAGGTGCTAGGCTTCATTATCAACTACAACAAGTTGCACCTGGTACCTACTCAACGGCTCCAATTCATCGGCGCTGTGCTCGAGAGCCTACCTCCCTATAGACAGGTTTCATGACATCGTATCCACCGTTTCAGCCCTGTCAGCCTGAACCGCCAGACCCATCCACTATTTTCTCCGCCTTCACGGACTCATGGCTGCAACTACAGCCGTGAGACCGCCCACCCGCCTACACCTCTGACCCCTACAGCAGTGGCTCGCACGGGTCTACACCCCGACCTGTCACCCCTCTCCATGAGAATAACCATTCCTCCAGAGGTCCTCACAGATCTCCTTTGGTGAACCGACCGATCTCGCCTCCTGATCAGCATGCCCTTCGATTCGCCTCAGGTAGAGATGTCCATCACTACCAATGCCTCACTCACAGGATGGGGAGGAGCCCACATGGACAACACAAGGGTTCATGACCTCTGGTCTCAGGAGGAGAGTCTCCTGCACATAAATTTGCTTGAGCTCAGGGCCATCCATTGGGCACTCAAAGCTCTAGTCAACCACATCGTGGGCCGGAATGTTCTAATCCTCACAGACAACACCACAGTGATGTGGTACATCAAAAAACAAGGCAGCGCCAGATCCACTCCCCTCTCCCTCGGGGTTCAGACTATTTGGGAGTGGTGCATCGAGTGCAATATTCACCTACAGGCAATTCATCTTGCAGGCCAAGACAACACTCTCGCAGATCAGATCAGCCACAGGGGCTCCGACCAACACAAGCGGACTCTCAAGGATGAAGTACTGAACGACATCTTCGGCACATGGGGCACTTCTGCAATAGACCTGTTTGCAACACGAGATAATGCAAAGCTTCAAAGATTCTGCAGCAGAGCGGGTCGAGCTCAGGGGTCAATCTCTGACGCTTTTGCCATCTCCTGGAGTGGGCCCTTTGTATAAGCATTCCCTCCTGTTCCTCTGCTGTACAAGGTTCTCCACAAGGCCCAGGTAGATCACGCCTACGTGATCCTCATAGCCCCATCCTGGCCCCGTCAACCGTGGTTTCAGACTCTACAGAATCTAGCAGTGGACTCCATACTCCTCCCACTGCTATCCAACCTCCTCTCCCACCAACAGGGCACGGTCCTCCACCACGACCTACGGGCGCTCCACCTCTCTGCCTGGTTAATCCAATCTTAATGCAGGACGCCCCCTCCCCCAAGGTTGCAGAAGTTCTGCTCAACTCCCGCCGACCCACTACACACGCCTCCTATGCTGCAAAGTGGTCTCACTTTTCAGCTTGGTGCACATCTCTTCCTTGTTCCCTAATTTCCCTTTCCATGCTCCACGTATTCAGATACTTATTGTATCTGCACGGTTCTGGACTCTCCATCGCCTCCCTCACAGTACACCTAGTGGCTCTTTCTTCTCGCCTACAACCAGAAGGAGCCGACACACTCTCTCACCCACTCACGAGAACCTTCTGGAGAGGCTTTGTTAACTCCTTGCCGCCAACTTCGCAGCCAGCCCCACAGTGGGACCTTAATCTAGTCCTGACTAAGCTCATGGAACCTCCCTTTGAGCCTATGGCCACCTGCTCCCAGGAGAATCTCTCGCTCAAGATGGCCTTCTTACTCGCTATCACCTCTGCTAGAAGAGTTTCTGAACTCTCCGCACTTCGAGCATCTCCTCCCTACACTCGCTTCCACAGTGATAAGGTGGACTTCAGGACAGACCCTTCCTTCGTCCCTAAGGTTGTTTCTCCCTTTCATTTAAATCAGACCATCTCCTTACCTGTCTTCTTTCCGAAGCCACATTCTTCACGAGCGGAGCAGACGCTTCATACTCTCGACGTCAAGCAAGGTCTCGCCTTCTACATTAATCGTACTCGACCCATCAGAATATCAGATGCCTTGTTCATTTCATATGGTGACCAAGGCATCGGGGTTCGTCTTACGTCGCAAAGGTTGTCCAAGTGGATCCTCCTGTGCATCCAGAAGTGCTATGAACGGGCGGGGAATCCTCCCCCCTCTCACCTTCGAGTTCACTCCACTAGGGTAGTTGCCTCCTCTTTAGCCAATCTCCATGGGGTTCCTATTCTCGACATTTGTAAGGCTGCTACTTGGTCCTCAGTGCACACCTTCACCAAGCACTATTCCCTGGACCTGGCGGCCAGATTGGACTTGAACGTGAGTAGAGCAGTTTTACAGTCTCTCTTCGATTGACCTTCTTGTCACCCTCCTCTTTGAGGTAGGTCACTTTACTGCTACTTACTCTCCCAATAGTGAGAATTGTGGAGAGCCTTGAAGAAGAAATAGAGGTTATTTACCAGTAACTCTGTTCTTTGAGAGAGCTCCGCGTATTCTCACGTCCCACCCAGCCTTCCCCTCTGTCTCAGTTTTGGTCTTCCCGGGATGGGATTGGAAGGAACTGAGGTGGCGAGGGGTCTGCCCCCTTTTATATGCTCCCGCGTGATCTGGGGCCCTTTCTCGGGAGGGGAGGGGGGAGGAGGGACGGAGCCCTCACTATGCTCTAGATCTTTCCAGGGCATCTTCTGCCTGGAAACTGCTGACAAGAGGTTTTCCGGTACCTGCGGAGCAGGAAGTGAATCCCCAATAGTGAGAATATGCAGAGCTCTCTTGAAGAATAGAGTTACTGTTAAGTAACTTCTGTTTATACAGTGTGGGCTACTGTTCTCTCACCCGAGCTAATGAGAGACCATGGGGCCACCTTTCATCTGGTCGGCCTCTGAAGCCCCGCCATGAGGCAAGGTCCAAGGATCGGGCCTGGAGGAACGTGTTCACCCCAGGCACCAAACAGCTGATTAGGGGGATCTGGAAGAGCATGTTCACCCAAATCATCAAACAGAGCCAAACAAAAATGCTTAATATGAAAAGCAGAGTGCCCAAGGCTACTGCTCTCATCAGAAAAATAACTACAGAAGCCAAAGTAACAAGCTTTCTCGAGTCATGAACTCCCGAGCATCATACACAAACCCTATACAGGAAATAGAGACCAAAGCAGAGAAGAAAGATAACACCCCATAGTGGAAGAACGGGGGTAAAGATAACTTGCTGATAAGAAATACAAGAACCTAATAAATGCTGACTAGAAAATAAGGTAGTGTAAATACAAGAATTAAAGAGATCAGTCAGATAGCACAGTTATAGGGGAATATCATTTCAGAAATTGTCATATTAAGACAGCAAAACAATGTCATATTAAGACAGCAAGTTACAGTGCCTGGAGGGCAGATCTAAAATATTTAATTAGAAAAGGGGCAAGGAACTAAAGAATTAGAAGATAGTAGCCATTTTGTAATTGCCCATCAGAATACTCAAGATACTCGCATCAGCACATGTTATTGGATAATGAACATACATAACAGTTCCTGAAAGGAAAATCTTGGGAGGGAGAATTCCTAAGAAAAAGGTTCTGTTTTCAGAATAAATAATGAAGCCTAATGTATGCCAGGAAACATGACAAGCTGAATGACAAAAAGTGTCTAGTGCAGGACAGGAGAGCCATGCTGTGAGAT
This sequence comes from Sphenodon punctatus, assembly GCA_003113815.1. Lineage (NCBI taxonomy): Eukaryota > Metazoa > Chordata > Lepidosauria > Sphenodontia > Sphenodontidae > Sphenodon > Sphenodon punctatus. Next base: position 3,734,543 of record QEPC01007499.1, on the reverse strand, counting down.
ATTGCTTTTCCTATTGTAAGGTGGGGAGGAAGGGATTAAAATAATATGGGAACCTTTAATAGACGTGACCGACACCCCCGCCCCCCCCAGGTAGTGACTACCAAACCTATTATTAAGGCTTAGTGAAAGTATACTATACAATGGGAGTATACACTATATACTGTACACTGTTAGCTTACACACTAGAGGTAGATTTGAACTGGGAATTTAGAGGTACCACAATGTCTGTCTGGTGGAGACAGGCAGGACTGACCAAACCCCTCACCACCCAGAAAAGCTCTGCTGGACGTGACTTCGCACACACTATGATGGCAGCAAAGAAAGCTTTCTTTGCTACCATCACAGCCACGGCATAGTCTTTCCAAAATGATCTGTGCCGCAGTCTCTAGTCAGTCTCAGCTAGAGTCCAGCACCACCTGTGCTCTAACCGCCTACCCTCCTGCATCCGCCACCACAGACCCTCCGTGTACCATGGGGACTCTATGGTGGCGCAGTGGTGGGATCGGACGCCTGGGAGTCACCATGTAGATGGCCTCGGTCAGTCATGGTGTTATTTCTTAATACGACAAGGTCATTGACAGAGTGGTCATTGAGCTCTGTGGGAAACTCTGCCAGAGAGTTCTGGAAATTGATTAAATCCATGAGTCTCTGGGGCAGACCACTCTATGACATCAAATTACAAGAAAGCAGATTTCGGTTAAACATTAGGAAGAGCCTCCTAATGGTAAGAGCTGTTCGACAATGGAACAAATTACCTAGGAAGGCGGTGGGCTCTCCTTTACTGGAGGTTTTGAAACAGAGGCTGGACGGCCATCTGTTGGGGATGCTGTCGCTGTGGATTTTCTGCATTAATCAGGGGGTTGGACTAGATGACCTCCGATGTGCCTTCCAACTTTATGACTCTGTGATAGATTGTGGATCTGTATCATGAATCTGTGTGTCCTCTGCCCTTGTGTGCATGCCCTCATCTCTGCTTCTTTACCCTGAGTTCAAGTGCCTCAGTGCTGGGGGCAGGAACTGATCCAGGGGGCAAATCTAGGAAATGGAAAAGGGCCAAACCAAAACTAGCTGCGGGCGGCATTTGCCCAGAGAGGGTGAGTTCAGAGTCTAAAATCCACTCATGTTTATGGTGAAGTTCACTTGAGTAAAAGAATCTGTTGAAGACCCACAAATTGCAATCCTATAAATCAGGGGTGGGGAACCTCAGGCCCAGGGGCCAAATGCAGCCCACGGCTAGTTTTGATTTGGCCCTTTCCCAGTTCCTGGATTTGTCTCCTGGATCCAGTTCCTGCCCCCAACACTTAGACACTGATCTTAGGGTAAGGAAGCAGAGATTAGCAAACACTTGTGAGACTAGCTAAATAAAACAATGACTGACGTTGGGAGAGCCACAACAGAAATGAAAAGCAGTAAGTCACATTTCACTGGCTGAGTGAGATTTTTTTTAAAGGTGAAACTATTTCATAAAATGTTTTAAGGGCTCCTGTATGGAGCTTGTGAAAATGAATAGTATATTGATCAGTTAGCTCTTAAAAGTGGAAGCCAATCCTTATAATAAGAGATTATTTGAAATGTGCTCCAAAAATGTTTTCCCTTAAGCATGGTCATATTTTACAAAGTTTACACTCATGTTAATTCTGTTATTATTATTATTATTATTATTATTATTAACAAACATTTATATAGCGCCAGCAGTGTACCTGGCACTTTACAAAGTAATAAAATAGACATGGTCCCTGCCCCTAGGGCTTACAATCTGAGAGACAGGAGCTGGGGGAGAGACTTAGGAAGGGGAACAGAGGGAGAGACAAGGGGTCTAACATTCATGAAGATGCGAGGTCTCAAGTGCACGTACTTGGCTTGGTTACGATGAGAATGACAGCAGGCAGGTCCATGTTGCAAGGATAAGGGTAAACCGATCGTAGGTATAGGAATAGTGGCTCAGCAGGATAAAGAGTCAGACAGAGCAGAGCGAAAGAGGTGAGTTTTAAGGAGAGATTTGAAGGTATGAAGGGAGGGGGCAAGGCGGATGTGGACAGGGAGGGAGTTCCAGGCATGGGGGGCAGCAAGTGAGAAGGGACGAAGGCGCTTAGGGGAGCAGGGAAGGCGTGGAAGGGTGAGAGAAGGGACAGAGGAGGAGCGAAGTGCACGGGCTGGAGTATGGAGGGCGATAAGTGCAGAGAGGTAGGGGGGAGCAAGGTTGTGAAGAGCTTTATAGGTGAAGACTAGGAGCTTGTGCAGGATTCGTTCAGGAAGGGGAAGCCAGTGAAGCGAAGAGAGGAGGGGCTGCACATGGTCGAAGCGACTGGCGAGGTAGATGACCCTGGCAGCAGAGTTTTGGACAGAGATGAGGGGAGAAAGGTGAGACCGGGGAAGGCCAGTGAGAAGGAGGTTACAGTAATCGAGGCGAGAGATGACCAGAGCATGAACAAGAGTTTTGGCAGACGAGACAGAGAGAAAAGGGCGAATCTTAGCAATGTTATGGAGGGAGAAGCGACAGGATTTAGCAACAGAGTCAATGTAGGGTTTAAAAGAAAGGGCTGAGTCAAAGATGAAGCCTAGGCTACGGGCTTGGGGGACAGGCAGGATGGTGACTCCATCAATAGTTATTGACAGTGAGGAAGGAGAGGAAGGATGAGGGGGGAAGATAAGGAGTTCAGTTTTAGCCATGTTGAGTTTGAGTTGACGTTGAGACATCCAGGTAGAGATGTCAGAGAGACAGTTGATGAGACGAGCTTGAACAGAGGGAGAGAGAGAGGGAGTAGAGAGATAGAGTTGAGTGTCATCAGCATAGAGGTGGTATTGGAAGCCATGGGAGGCAATGAGTTTGCCTAAGGATGAGGTATAGATCGAGAAGAGGAGAGGGCCAAGAACAGAGCCTTGAGGAACACCAACTGAGAGGGGGAAGGAGGAGGAGGCGGAGTTGGAGAGAGACACATTAAAGGAGCGGTCAGAGAGGTAGGAGGAGAACCAGTTATGGACAGAGCCACAAAAGCCAAGGGAGTGAAGGGAATCCAGCAAGAGTGAGTGGTCAACAGTATCGAAGGCAGCAGAGAGATCAAGGAGGACAAGAATGGAATAGAGACGTTTAGATTTAGCCACCAGAAGATCGTTGGTGATCTTAGCGAGAGCAGTTTCAGTAGAATGAAGGGGGCGGAAGCCAGATTGGAGGGGGTCAAGGGAGAAGTTGGAGGATAGGAAGTCAAGGCAGCGGGAGTAGACAACACGTTCAAGCAGCTTGATAATAATAATAATTCCCTTTCATTCTTATTCTCGGAATTAAATTAGAAATTACCTACAGTCTGCTTTGTATATGCATCTTGTGTAAATGTAATAAAATATAGGCCGTGTAAATTTATCAAATGTTCAAATAACTTACTATAGTTCTGACAGTTTGCTTCCAAAGTGTTGAATTAAATTCAAGCATGAATTCATATTCAATTTTATGCGTCTAAAGGCACAATCCTCATTCCACTGATTGCAGGCGTACATGCATAAAAGCTACCTTCAATTTTGTGCAGGGCTGAGACGATAGCCGTTTGTAAAATTAAATAAATAAATCTCAACCCAGATAAAAAGCTTCATTAGCCCTGCACTGCCCAAGGCTATTGCCCTAGTACAGTCCTTTCACAGAGATCGGGTTCTTATTTCAAAACAAGTGTGTTGTGTTTTTTTTTATAGAGTCAGCTATCATCTGGAGAGTGTGGGCATTTGACATCCTCAGTACATCTTTATTAATGACTTGGATGAAGGATTAGACAGAATACTTATCAAGTTTGCAGATGACACAGAACTGGGAATGGTAGCACTGCAGAAAATAGCTTCAGAATTCAAAAGAATCACGATAGGTTGGAAAATGGGTCTGAAATTAACAAAATTAAATTCAACCAAAATTCTAGATTTAGGAAAGAAAAACCAAATAAGCAAGTATAAGATGGGGGATAGATGTCTTGGTAGCAGCTCATGTGCAATGGATCTACAGACTATGGTTGATCATAAACTGAACATAAACTCAGCAATGTGAGGCAGCTGTAAGGCTAATGCAGTTTTAGGCTCCATTAGCAGAAACATTGCACTGGTGGGAGCTCACCTGAAGTTCTGTTTGGGCAGTTTGGGGCACCTCATATTAAGAAGGATACTGGTAAACTGAAATCGGTTCAGAGGAGGGTGGCAAAGGACGTCTTCAGATAAGACACTCACCACCCACTATACATGTTACAGGGCACCCGTAGGGCAACATGGCAGCCCTGCAACATATATAGTTTTTTCACCCAGATTTAAACAAGAAATCTGGTTCTTCTTCGAGGATCTCCGCGATTCTCACTCTTGGGGATTTACTTCCTGCTCCGCAGGTACCGGAAAACCTCTCGTCAGCAGTATCCAGGCAGATTACGCCTGGAAAAGACTAGAATATGGTGAGGGCTCCGCCCCCTCCACTCCCCCTCCCATCCCGAGAAAAGCGCGGGCCCGCATCACGAGGGATGGAAGGATAAATAGGGGGAGGAGCCCTCACCGCCTCAGTTCCTTCCAACCGCGTGGCGTTGGAAGACTTCTCGGCGCTTTTCAGCGTTGTTGTCAGCTAAAAGAAAAAGAAGATTAGAAAGAAGATTAAAAAGGATTGTGAGTAGGAGTGCCGCCCTAGCCCGCGGGACGTTCCCCGGGCCGTTGCGCCCTTCGGGGCAAACGGAATGCCCAAACAGCCGGGCTTTAAACGCTGTGGCTCTTGCCCGGCTACCCTCTCAGTTAGCGACCAGCACGATCGTTGCCTAACCTGCTTGGGAGAAGGTCATAATACCCGGACCTGCGGGGCCTGCTCGGTGCTCTCTAACAGAGCTAAGCGAGCCAGGGCGCTACGGCTACAAGACATCTTAACTAAAAGGGCACTAGAGGGCGGTGAAGAGGGGCCCCTGAGGCTCCCCGCCCGGCACTCCAGGCCGATGGAAATTCCGGCTCCAACGGCTCCGGCACCGACGGTACCGCCCAGACCGAGGGCAAGTCCCCACACCGGTACCGCCCGCACCGGCGAACTCGGGACCGAGGGGCCGCTCGACATGCAGATTGCCGGTACCGGCCGCTCCGCGGAGGGGAGCATCGCTACACACGCGTCCAGCCCTAGACGCATGACGGGTAGCGGTACCGAGATACCAGGTGCGCGGGGAGTCGCGCACTCTTCGGAGCGGGGGACCAAGAGCGGGGATAAAAAGAAAAAGAAAAAGAAAAGCTCTTCACGGGAGCCGGCACCGGCGGCACCGACGGTGATTACAGGACAGCAATCCCCACGACCGTCGGGATCGACGAGGGGGACGGCACCGCCGACTCCGCTGTCTCGATCGGTACCACCTCTTCTACTTACGGTACCGACGGTGCGAAGAGAGTCTCGCTCCAAATCTCCGCATTACCATTCTCGATCCCGATCACCTAGATACCGGAACGAACACACACCCCTCCGGTACCACTTGGAGCGCCGATCACGCTCACCTTGCTCGTGCTGTTCACCGAGGCACGGACATCGGGACTATGGCTATGGCCGGGATTATCGGTACCGATCACGCAGTCCTCCTTCGTATGCGCAGGACTTCGAGTACCCTACACTTCCGGCACGGGAGCACCCCTATGTGCCTCCGGCTCCACCTAGAGCGGCACCGACGGCTACCATATCTCGTCCCCCACCGTCGGAGACGGGGTCGGTACAGGCACCCTTGGACCTCGGAACCGTCGGCACCGAGACGCTCGAGTCTGGACCGGGAATGAGGTTAGCGCCATCGGGGGCTACGCAGCTCCTGACCTCCCTGTTGGGGGCCCATAGAGAGGACACGGTACCATCGGTACCGACGGTACCCCGGATGGCTTCCCCGGGGGCGTCGGCATCACGATCGTCCTCATCGTCATCTCCATCGCTTGAGGAGGACGAGACCATCTCCCCACCACCCCCTGATACCATATCGGACGCTAATATGTCGTTAGCCACAGAGGACTCTAAGGCGTTCCAGTCTATGTTGAGGAGAATGGCATCCTCTCTCCCTAAACTGCCCACGAAGGTTGTTAAAAAGGCCCAGACAGGACCCATTTTTGGCATACTGGGGTCAGGGGAGTCTGGACATGTAACTTTGCCCTTGCTAGATCAGCTGCTGGAACCAGCCACTGTGCTATGGGCAAAGCCGGCCTCTGTCTCTCCTACCAACAAATTGGCAGATTCTTTATATTCTGTACCCAAAGAAGGGGCGCAAATTTTTCACAACCATCCCCCTCCCAATTCCTTAGTAATAGCGGCTGCCTCCGTAAGATCCAGAGCGGGGGGAATACAAACTTCCCCGGCAGACAGGGAGGGAAGAAGGCTGGATGTGCTTGGCAGGAAAGTGTTTTCTTCGGACTCTCTGTCCTTTAGAATTGCCAACTATGCATCAGCCATGTGCGGCTATCAGCACTGGTTGTGGTCTAAGATTGGCACTACATCAGACCCCAACCAGTTGGCAGCACTGCAGAAAGAGGGCATGCAAATGGCCCAATTTCAGTTAACTGCTAATATGCATGTGGCAGATGCCAATGCCAGAGGGATGGCTTCGGCCATAGCACTTCGTAGGCATGCTTGGCTTCGTTCTACGGCTCTCACCCAAGAGAACAAAACCAGAATAGAGGATTTGCCGTTCGATTGTGAGGGTCTTTTCTCTGCATCTACCGACGACACTCTAAAAAAGATCAAAGAAATGAACCAAACGGCAAGATCCACGGGTGTAGTCAGGGCTATACGTAAGAAGTCCTTTACACAGGGCTATGCTTTCTCGTCCAGAAGAACACCCTACCAAAATTATAACTATTTCCAAGCTGGTAAAAGATTCCAGCAACATAATCAGCCCCATTACCAGCAACAGGGTGCTCAGCAGCGCAAAACATTTGGCAGACAAAGGGGCAGGGGCAAACCCTCTCCTAGTTCGTCGTCTGGACAACAGGCAAAATCACGTTTTTAATAATACCTTGATCAAGGGAGATGATGAGGATGATCCCTCATTCCAGGACCGCCTATTGCCTTATCTACATGTATGGGAAGCCATCTCGTCTGATCGCTGGGTCAGAGAGATAATACAACTGGGGTATGCCATACAATTCCACACTACCCCTCCCCTCTCACCTTGCCCCCCTGGGGCACCCCTCCCCTCTACTCAAATACTAGTTGAAATTCAAAAACTCATCGACAAGGGGGCTGTCGAACTCATTCCCAGAGATGAACATAGTTCTGGATTCTACTCTAGGTTTTTTGTGGTCCCCAAAAAAGATAAGGGGTCTCGACCCATACTGGACCTGAGATATCTCAACAAATTCGTTAAAAGGTTTAAATTTCGTATGACCTCCTTACCGGTCATTTTCATGGGTTTGCAGCAAGGCGACTGGTTGGCCTCCCTTGATCTAAAAGACGCCTATTTCCACATCTCAATACGCCCTTCTCACCGTAAATTCTTGCGATTCGTTGCAGGGGACCTTCTCTTCCAGTACCGGGTCCTTCCTTTCGGACTGTCCACAGCACCACGCGTTTTCACCAAATGCGTGGCTGTCGTAGCAGCCTATCTGAGAAGGCAAGGTGTCAGAATCTTCCCGTATCTAGACGATTGGCTGTTGGCGGCGAAGTCGCGACAAGAGCTTGTGAAACACGTGGAGCTAACTATGTCACTCCTCAGGGACCTGGGGTTTGTTCTCAACTTGGCAAAGTCACACGTGCACCCGACACAACGACTACCCTTTATAGGGGCAATCTTGGACACCAGACACGCGAAAGCGTACCTTCCAAAAGAGAGACTTGTCGCCATACGACATGCATTAGGCATTCTCCAAACGCATCCCACCAAGCCAGTTCGTTTTTTCCTGCACTTACAGGGACTAATGGCTTCCACCACTATGGTAACACCACATGCACGCCTGCACATGAGACCCCTACAACAATGGCTAGCCAGCAACTACGCGCCCGCCATCCACCCCCTCAACATGAAACTTTGCATAACGAAGGAACTTCTTCTAAACTTACAGTGGTGGGCAAATGCAGAGCACGTTCTAAAGGGGGTACCCTTCGATACTCCCAGCACCCGGGGGGTCATTACAACAGACGCATCCCTGACTGGATGGGGTGCGCACATAGAGGACATCAAAGTGCATGGTCTCTGGTCTCAAGAGGAGACACACCTGCACATCAACATGTTAGAACTGCGAGCCATACGTTGGGCATTGAAGGCCTTGCTTCCCCGTATCAAGGGTCAGAACATTCAAATCGTAACAGACAATACCACAGCCATGTGGTATGTAAACAAACAAGGGGGAGCACATTCCACCCGTTTGTCAAAGGAAGCAGAGACCATCTGGCACTGGTGTATAGATCACGACATACATGTGCACGCCATTCACTTGGCAGGACACGACAACTCGAGGGCGGATTACCTCAGTCGCAAGTCAACGGACCAACACGAATGGTCACTGAAAGAAGAGGTCTTGACAGACATATTTCAAGACTGGGGAACCCCAGTGATAGACTTGTTCGCATCACAGAAGAACGCCAAACTACCGAGATTCTGCAGCCGAGCAGGTATGGCACCAGAATCGATATCGGACGCCTTTGCCATCTCTTGGCACGGGACATTCCTTTATGCGTTTCCACCATTTCCCCTCATTCACAGAGTATTGTGCAAAGTCAGGACGGACAGAGCTCATCTCATCCTGATTGCTCCTTTTTGGCCCCGCCAAACCTGGTTCCAAACCCTACTGGGAATGGCGACACAAATCAAGAGGCTTCCGGTGATCTACGATCTACTCTCCCGAGAACGGGGGGAAATTCTTCACCACGATCTACAGATGCTCCACCTCTCCGCTTGGTTGATTCTACCCCAATGAGCAATTTACCGCCGGAAGTTTCAGAAATACTTCTAAATTCAAGAAGACCTTCAACCCGCAAATGTTATCAACTGAAGTGGAGACGATTCTGTAGCTGGTGTACTACGCAGTCCATCTCTTTGCAAACTTTGGACATGAACCATGTCTTTCTCTATCTTCTGAATCTGCAGAAGTTGCATTTGTCTTTGGCTTCCATAAAAGTTCATCTGGCAGCTCTTTCTTCACGTTTGCAACCAGATGACAGTGGAACTCTTTTTTCACACAAATTAATGAGGTCGTTTTGGAAAGGACTAAGGAACACTTTTCCTCAGAGGTCAAGCCCTGCCCCTCAGTGGGACTTGAATCTTGTGCTGTCTAAGTTAATGTCTCCCCCTTTCGAACCCTTAGCTTCTTGTAGCATGGAGAATTTGTCTATTAAAACGGCGTTTTTAGTAGCTATTACCTCAGCTAGGAGGGTGAGTGAGCTCACAGCCCTTAGAGCTTCCCCTCCGTATATGCTGTTCCACAGGGATAAAGTTGATCTGCGAATTGATCCCTCTTTTGTTCCCAAAGTAATTTCCAGTTTTCATCTTAATCAGACTATCTCTCTACCAGTTTTCTTTCCTAAGCCTCATACCTCTGTTGAGGAACAAATGTTGCATACGTTAGACGTTAAAAGAACTCTGGCTTTCTACATTGATAGAACCAAATCGATAAGAGCGTGTGATTCCCTTTTTATTACATATGGGGGTCAAAGAATCGGAGTCAAGCTTTCCACACAGAGACTTTCAAAGTGGATTTTGTTGTGCATACAGAAATGTTATGCTTTAGCAGACAAGGTTCCGCCTGCAGGTTTGAGGGCTCATTCTACTAGAGCCACTGCCGCTTCATTGGCAAACTTCCAAGGGATAAAATTGTCTGATATCTGTAGGGCTGCCACATGGGCGTCTGTCCATACGTTTACAAGACATTACTCTTTGGACCTGGCGGCCAGAGCAGATTCCCAGGTGGGGAGAGCAGTGTTGGACTCCTTCTTGAGTGATCATCCTCGACTCCCTCCTCCTTGAGGTGAGATAACTAGAACTGCTTATTACTCTCCCAAGAGTGAGAATCGCGGAGATCCTCGAAGAAGAAACGGAGGTTACTTACCAGTAACTCTGTTCTTCGAGAGAGCTCCGCGTATTCTCACATCCCGCCCACCTTCCCCTCAGTCGTGGATGGACATACCAGGTCTTCCAGGCTGGGTTGGAAGGAACTGAGGCGGTGAGGGCTCCTCCCCCTATTTATCCTTCCATCCCTCGTGATGCGGGCCCGCGCTTTTCTCGGGATGGGAGGGGGAGTGGAGGGGGCGGAGCCCTCACCATATTCTAGTCTTTTCCAGGCGTAATCTGCCTGGATACTGCTGACGAGAGGTTTTCCGGTACCTGCGGAGCAGGAAGTAAATCCCCAAGAGAGAGAATACGCGGAGCTCTCTCGAAGAACAGAGTTACTGGTAAGTAACCTCCGTTTTCTAAATGGGCACAAACTAGAACAAGTCTGCCTTTTTAATATCTTGGAGTGGTTTTTACCTTGAATGGTTCATGGTCCTCCCATTTTAGATTTGTTAAGCAGTCTGATGGTCTCTCTAGCACTTCATTGAATATATTCTATAGGTCTAAAGAGGGATGGTTGGCTAAACCAGCCATTAAAATTTTTGAAACCAAAATAGTGCCACAGATCTGTTTTGTGGCCCAAGTGTGGAGATATGCTACCTCGGCAGTCGCGTTTCTTGAACCTTTACAGGATACGTTTATATGTAGTATTCTGGGGGTCCCATTGGCAACATCCCCTTCTGTATTGAAACTGGAGTCAGGGATGAGATCACTGGCTTCTAGGATTTTAGGTCTGCTACTCAATTACTGGTTAAATTATTTTTTCCCCTCCCAGTGCAGTCTTTACTGAGACTATGGGTAATTTCAGATGTACCGGGCCCGGAGGCCCACCACGCTGAACCACAGACCGGATCAGGCTGTCCGTCCTTTAGACATGCCGGCCTGATTCTCACCGTGGATCGGGGAGGGGACATGGTGGCGTGGCGCGGTGCGACGTGAGGCTGCACAGCCCCGCCCCCCCCACTCCCTCTAGCTGCCTGCCCTCTGGGAGATGGGTGGGCACAGCGGCCAATCCAGCCGCTGTGCCTGATCCCATCCCGTGGTCGTGACCATGATCCGCCCGGGCTGCAGGTACCAGATGTTACTTTTGGCCCATCCTGGATCGTGGCCAATCCAATCACGGTTGGGGCCTGATCTCACCATGATTCTGGACCTCCGGAGGTCCAGAATCATGGTCAATCTGATTCCCGCCAGTGATTCTCACTGGGGTGAACATCTGGCGGGAAGCAGAACAGACGTAACGGGACCAACGACCACCACAGGGGATTCACTGTGTTTGACCATGATATCGTTACGTCTAAAATTACCCTATGTCTGGTAGAGAAAATGAGTGACACATGGTGGGATAAGGACCCCTGGTGGTGTAAAACAGTTCATAGGATGAGACACCTGGGTTTTTCACTAAGCTTTCCAACATCCCTCCCATATAAGGAGGCATCCAGATTTATTGGATGTAGAATTGCCGATATAGAGAAACAGCCTATGCAGGCCTAGGTGTCTACATCTAAATTTTCCCCCTGGCACAAATACTGGTTTCAAGACTTAACCGGACCAAATTATCTTTCTGCTCTTTCAAATGTGGCGTATGTGGCAATGACCAAAGGTCACACTTTTAATCAATCAATCAAAATGTGGCGTATCGGAAAGCCTTTACAGCACTGAGACTGCAGTCCATGCTCACAGAGGTTACAAGGGGCAGGCACAGAGGTATTGTATATATGGACTGTAAATGTATCTGTGACAAAAGACAAATAGAGGATTTGATCCATTAATTTTTTTTTTCTTTTATATTCTCGGCCACGGGAAAGGCTCTTTTGAGCTGTAAATTTGGATCTTAGTCACCCCAGGCTCCAGCTGTTGTTGTTCTTATTGATCGACAAAAGAGCTTATGTTACCAAGGCTGTGGCGTCTTTTGCGGTTGTGGCAATTAAATTGAGAGCCCAGGCAGACTTGGGGACTGGTGATTGTGCCGAAAACTGAAATGTACAATTCTTTTTGTTTAAGTTTTCTGGCCAATTTATGTTGTATCTTGTTTGCTATTTTATGTCTTTTTATGTTTTGTCAAGGCATCAAGCTAGTACAATCAACTTATTTACTTACTTACACGTATAGTGGATGGGGGTGGGTGGGTAGTGGGTGGAGAGTGGCTTGTCTGAAAAGGCTCAAAGATGATAAAGGGTCTGGAAAGACTTTAAGATGCTATTCTCTTATTTTCCCTTCTGTGGAGTTTCTTCTTTAGCACTCATCATCCTAGTGTTTGAGGGCCTTTTGGTACAGGTATGACTGATGTCAGTAGCCTTATTGATGTCTGTCATGTGGTTCATTTTCACCTGCATCCTCTTCACAGAGGAAGGTTGTGCATATTATTGTGTATGTTCTCTTTTGAATAGAGGCGAAAGGCAAGGACGAAGCTACCATTGGACAAACAGGGACATTCATCCTGGGGCCCATACTGGCCCAGTATCCAAGGTAGCTAAGCCACCCTCCCCCCCCCCTTTTTCTTTTTTAAATTGCCACCTGAGCTGGCTGGGGGTCCTTCCAGCTGCTGCATGGGCCCCCTCCCTGCTCGTGGTTGCAACATTGTTTCTGGCACAATGTTGCAACTGCAGGCAGGGAGCGGGAGGGGCCTCATGCAGCAGTCTGCATCAGGTAGGGTGGCCATTCCTCCCTTTTAAAAGAGGACACTTATGAAAAATACATGGTGCAGGGCTGCACTGGAAGAAATGCAGCCCTGCAACATGTATTTTTCATAAGCATCCTCTTTTAAAGGGGAGGAATGGCCACCCTAGTATTAGGTCAGGTCACACTCACAAGCCTTGCAACTCGGCTTGCCCCCTTGGTGCTGTGTCGCGAAGGAGAAGTCCTCCTCACCAGTCCAGACTCAAGTCAGGTCCGCGCTGGCTCGAGGGAGGCCCAGCCCAAGTGGGAAGGTGCCTGGCGGCGGCTCCACTTAGTAAAGGAACCATCACCGGGCACCTTCCTGCTCCGGTGCTCCCCACATCGAGCCGGACCAGTCCGCCCGAGCAGCCTTTGGCCTACAGAACTGGTCGGGTGGGCCGGGGCAACAATGGCACTGCTGCTGCTGACCGCGCTTGGCCCCAGTGATGGATGGGCCCAGCAGCAGGCCACCAACAGCAGGCCACCAACAGCAGGCCGCAGACTCTGCAGAGAGCAAGTAAGTCCCGAACACCAGCGCCCCTAGGCCGGCCGACAGCTTCATCACCAGCAGGAAAAAAGAGGGGAGGGGCCCATGGACATATCTTGTCCCTGGGCCCATCCCAAGCTAGCGACGCCCCTGGGAAAAGGATGATTCTTCGTAGTATTAAGGGGGTTTGCATTAAGGGAGGAAAATGTGCTTTGCACTTGGAAAGGAAAAGTGGTGAGGTTCACAATATTTCTTGACAATTCCTAGAGATGGGCGAACAGAACAGAGTTCGGGAATTCGGTTCAGTTCAGTTTGGGAATTCAGTTCGGTTCGGAAGTTCGGTTCGGTCAACTGAACTATTCGAGTTTGGTCCAAACTCCGAACAAAGTTCAGAAATTCAAATCCCCTTGGAACTAAATGGAATATTATCTTTTAGAGATGGGCGAACAGAGCTGAGTTCGGAAATTCGGTTCGGTTCGGAAATTCGGTTCAGTTGACCAAACTGGTCGAGTTTGGTCCAAACTCCGAACTGCGTTCGCCCATCCCTATCATTCCTAACTGGAAGGCCCAGTCAGACTGTGGAAGAGGCTACCCTGAGAAGTTGTGGATTCTCTAAAATTGGGAGGCTTTTTAGAAGAGGCCGGATGAGCGTATGTCTGGAATGACCTAGGTATGTCGAATCTTGTACTAAGCAGGGAGCTGGACTAAGGTTGCCATATATGCAAATTTTTAGAGGGCACTTTTGAGAAATACAGGTTACAGTAGGAACCAATGCAGCCCTGCAACCTGTATTTTTCATAAGTGCCTTCTAAAAAATTGCATATATGGCAACCATAGGCTGGACTTGATGACCCTCATTGTCCCTTTCAGCTCTATGATAGTGAGTCTTTGTTTCTCTGGGTGGTGTACCACAGTCTTGGAAAATCCACCAAAATGTTCCATCTCCTGCGCAGAGGAGCTTTACCTTGGTATATAGACAGTTCCAATATGCCTGAGGAGCAGTTGCCAGCAATACATCATCATCATCATCATCATCATCATCATCATCATCATCATCATCGTTCATGAAGAGAAAGTCTTCTCCATAATGAAGTAAGATACAATTAAAAAAAGTCTTCATTAAATCTACCTAGGCTGTTTTTAAGACAGGTATTGCTATAGTATGTAAGAATATGACTCATTGAATCTTACCACTAAATTTTATGGGATTTCTACTAGTCCCCCAGCTGCAAAACTACAAAGTTTAACAAACATAATTTATATGCACAAATTAAGCTCCACTCTTTCCCTCCCACTACATTCTAGGCAAATGTCTGTGATTATCCATCACAAATATAGTGGGATTCAAAATTTAAATAATAATACAGTAACAGAAATCGAGGGTAGGGTGACTGTAAATAAAAGTGCCATGTTTTACCAAGCAATAACGCTAAGTGTGAACTTTCTTAATCGTGGCTGTGAAGCAGGTGATATACGGCCTTTAATGGTGTTCAACAAAAGCTCTCCTTCGGCAAGTTCCCATAATCATTACATTTACCATTCTGAAGTAGCTTTACAAAACAGCTGCACCTATCATTAAATAGACTTTGAAATTGTTTACTTTCTCCAGCTGATTCTTCTGAGGATACTAATTTTTCTGTCTAATAGTTTAGCAAAGCCACATAGCAAAGTGAGATTTGGTCCATAGTGGTTCTGCTTTCCAGCATGAGAGTAGGTGCAAAGCCAGTTTTTACAATTAAGTTCCTGTAATAGCTGTCTCAGTAAGGGGCTAGTGCGAGGTTTAACTTGCCCCTAAAAGGCAAGGTAGAAACACAGCACTTTATTAATGCTTAAGGGGAATCCATTATAGATAAGAAATGTTTACAGAGCTTTTTGTCAGGACTTATGCTAATGTATCATGACGATACCATAAAGTCAATGAGCTTGATATTGCAAAGTGCTGAATACTTTCTTCTCTCACTGAATTCAGGGAGAGCTGAAAGCACTCCATACCCCACGTTCAACTCTATGAAGACTTAAGGAATATCCATTGAGTCATTGAGTAAGCGATTAAAAAAAAGAATACTGCAGAATAGCTGGATTTCCTGGTCTTATAAGGTGTTGCAGGATGATGATGATGATTGATGATGGCTTTTTGAAGGACCAGGTCCATGGCTCACCAGCCGTCAGTGGTCATGTGACATCCAATAAGGAGGTAATTAGTCCAATCAAGTTCGGGTGACCAGAAGCTAGAGTATAAAATGCGGGAGATACCAGATTAGGGAAGGGATGGCAGAAAGTGCAGCAGAGCTGAGGGATGCTAAAAGTAATCGAAACTGCTACACGTTTTACTTTTAAAATAGATGTGGAGAAAGCTCTTAAAGGTCTTCCATAGTAAAGAGTATACAAATCATTCTACTGAGTTGTGATTAACCACAACTCCTGGTTAACAGAAGCTTAGAATGTTTTCTAGGACTGTATACTCTTTGGGTGTTAACAAATGACACAGAACCATGCTGGAGCGTGCGTGTTGCACTCACCCACATGCCGTGAGTGCTGAATCTAGTAAATGACCCATAGTTTGTGTTTGCAAATGGGGCTGCAGGGGGAGGAAGGGCAGAAATGCCCCAAGGTGCAGGGGGGAGGCGGTGGAGCCAGGCACTGCCACTTTCCTTTCCTTACCCTCAGAAAGGGTGTTTTTAAGGAGCCACTCCTCTGACCACTGATCTGAAGGTGGTGCGGGGGAATGCACACTCCCATGAGCCATACAGCGCCCACTCATGGCCAACTCACAAGGCACTGCCAAGAAATCTGTAGTGCACTGTGTGGAGCAAGCCAAAGAAGGGTGTGGCAATGGGTGCCTACATGTCCCCTGCCTGTATGAACCGGGGTGACCGCCACCCACACTAGTAGACTGGGCTGCCGCTCATAGGCACTGTGGGTGGGGGACGCAGTCTATGAAAGTCACAGCAACTGGCCACAAGTGGTGAGGAGCCTGAGTTCCCCAATGCTGATGCCGGGACAACAATTTCAAAGGTCAGCATGATGTGCTTCGTCCTTTCCAATGGTCCATGGCAGGGGGAGTGCGAAGCGGCTGCCATGGTAGCCCTTCTAGGAGCCACCCGTTAGAATCCCTCCCTACACACTCCACCTGAGTGGCTGCTCCACAGCTATGCCTCCCCCTCCCAGCCTGGTTGTTTAAAAACACCCACACTCTAACAACTAAGGAGGCTGTGGCTCCCTTTTTTGTGAGCCCTGTGAAATCACAAAGGCAGAGAGGGAGAAGCGGGAGAGAGAGATCGAGCAAGAGATCTCCTGAGCACAAATCCAGTCTGAGCTGATATGTCTATCAGTTCACACTGTGTTTCCTATAGCAGCGGCAGTAACTATGCCCTGTCACTTACCCCTTCCCAAACACACACCAACTCCTCTGCAACCTAATTTACCACATGTCAACACATTTATTTATTTATTTATTTATTTAAAACTTATATCCTGCCCCTCCTGCCCACAGGGCAGCCTGGGCGGCGAACAACACTCAGTAAAACAATATAAAAATTTTAAAACAATTTAAAAATACAATATGTGGGGAAACCCCACCCCACCCCTACCCCTCACCAAAAGCCTGACGGAACAGCCAGGTCTTACATACATGCCGAAACAGCAGGAGAGTGGGAGCCAACCAAGCCTCCTCCGGGAGTGAATTCCACAGCACAGTTAGAAAAAGATCTAACATGGGTGGCCACCCGCCTCACCTGGGGAACCTCCAAAAAGGCTCCCACGAACGATCTCAAGGGTCACATGGGCACGTGGGGAGTGAGGTGGTCCCGCAGATAAGCAGGGCCCAGGCCGTGAAGGGCTTTTAATGTTAAAACCAGCACCTTGAACCTGGCCCGGTGCTTTATAGGCAGCCAGTGCAGTGCCCGGAGCACTGGTGTCATGTGCTCCCTGCGACCCACCCCCGTAAGGAGATGGGCTGCGGCATTCTGCAAAAGCTGTAGCCTCCGGACCAGCCTCTCGGGCAGCCCCACATAGAGCGCGTTGCAGTAATCCAGCCTCGAGGTAATGAAGGCATGGATGACTGGCGAGGTCGGAGTCTTAGAGATATGTCCGAAGCCGCCGGACAAGATGTAACTACCGAAACACACTCCCCGCCGCAGCCACAACCTGAGATTCCAGGCTGAGCCGTGAATCGAGGAGCACACCCAGACTCCGCACTTGAGACCATGGGAGGGCGAACCCGCCCAACAAGAGGAGATTCAACCACCCCCAGGTCCCCCAAGCCCTCGCCCACCAACATCACCTCCGTCTTGTCAGGATTCAATTGCAGATGACTCGACCTCATCCAAGCCCCCACAGCTGACAGGCACTAGGAAAATAAGGAGACTGCATGGCCTGGGTCGATGGAAAAGGAGAGGTAGAGCTGAGTGTCATCAGCATAGTGATGACACTGCATGCCCTGAAACCCTCTCACGATCTCCCCTAACGACTGCATATAGATGTTAAACAAGAGGGGGGACAGAATGGCACCCTGCGGGACGTGTGAGGTCCCGGGGGGGAAGACGTACACTCCCCCAAGACCACCCAGTGAGTTCTCCCGGCCAGGAATGAACGAAACCAGTCCAAGACTGTTACGCCAATTCCAGCACGGTCCCGCAGGCGAGTCACCAACACTCCGTGATCGACTGTGTCGAATGCAGCCGAAAGGTCTAGCAGGACCAGTAAGGGCATGCATTAGCCCACATTAGCCCAAGCAGCAGGCTTCACCGTTCTCTGTCTGAACCAATGTTCGGGGGGGGGTAGTGTTCACTAATCCACATCTTGGATGATCCTGACCACCCAGTAGTCAACATGTGGCCGTACTTTGGGCAATCCTGACCACCGAATAGATAACCATGAAAACATGAAGCATCATGCCATTCATTTTAACACTCTTAGCTGTACTCTAGGTTTCCCACATCCATTGTTCCAGGAAGAAACACCTACCATGTGCCAGATCCAGGGCAGTTGGGACCCTGTCCAAAATTGTGGCATGGGACATCCCCTTCTGACATAGGAATGTTGGACTGACACACTGATTCACTCATTAGAAAAAGGAAAATGTTCGTGTCATTAGTTTTTCATGTTAATTTAAATATAATCTCCCCTTCATGGTACGGGGCTCTATACACCACAGGTCCTGCGGGCCTATATGTTACACATGCATTGTTATTTCTAGATTACTCATTGGCTTCATGTGTTTGGGTCTGCTCATGAACCACAAACCCTCCTTCTAGCCCTTGAGGATTCTGTGGCCCATACTTTATTACACCAGTGCTTATATTCACGTTGTCATTTCAAGTTCATTGATGTTGTGGTCACACAGTCTGAACAATTCTCGGTCCAACCCAACTGCTAGCAAACCTGCCCCAAGACTCGTTGATTTTTAAAAAAATCAGTGTTCTTGTTTTCTGTAAAGTAGAGGCTGGTTACTACTGTAAAAGGGCTGACTGGTTTGTAAAGAATAGCAGTCACTAGAGCAAAGTTTGTTCATCTGGTCTTCAATGCATTTTTCCCTTACTTTTGGCCTTACTTTTGCTCAAATGCGTGCTAGGCTTGGAGGATTCAGGGCACAGCTTGTTCAAAGTCATCATTCTCTAAAATCAGGGACAATCTGTGAAAGATCCACAAAGCTGACTCAAACTTTTAAAAAATAACTCAATGTTTAGATAATCAGGCTTGCATTATATCCTTCTGTAGATCATTCTGATATGCTATATAATTGCTACAAATTGGGTGGGGGGAGGGAGAAATTCTGGGGAAATACTCTTCTCTCTTTATATCCCTAGTTACAGTAGAAGAAGCTGATAAAAATGTCATCTGTTTTGGTTTAGATCTTTAAGCAAATGGTTTTGTTAGTTTGTTGAGGTTCCAAAGATTGACCTTAGCAGAAGGCACTCTACTGTTATATCTTCGAACATCTCATGATGAGCTCTATCTTCTGGAAAGGTAAACAGGAGCGATGTCTTAAATGAGTTTTTCTTTGCTCCTTTAAAGTATAATGATAGATGCTTGCTCTCTGAGTAGTCTCTAATGCCTGATGAATTCAGGGAGCCAATAGCAGTGAATTTATCCAACCTAGAAGCATTGATTTTTTTCATTAAAACCTTTTATGTTTCATCAAGATATTGCTATACACTCTTAATGCCATAAAATAGTATAATAATAATAATAATAATAATAATTTTATTTATTTAATAATACACAAGCAATGTACCTGGCACTGTACAATCAAGAGTTATGGACAGGTCCCTACCCCAAGGAGCTTACAATCTAAAAAAGCCAAGGAAGGGAAGACAAGGGGGAGGTGAATATAAGGAGAGACAAAAATACATTAATGTATTTGAGAAGTTGCAGGTGCATGTGCATGTGCTTAACTTTTAGAGGTGTACCAAGGGCCCATGTAGTTTTTGTTTTTGTTATTTAAATCTGTTGTTTTTGTTTTCATAAATATCAGATTTTCATTTTCGCTTTTGCTTTTGTTTTCCATTGGTTTAAATGGAAACCACATTTTCAGCTGTAACTTTTTTGTTTTTCATTATATTTGGCTGAACCTTTAGTGATTATACCTCCAATGGAAGACATTATATGTACCAAATTCCAAAATGATTGGATAAAGGAATCTAATTTTATAAGATTTTTTTGCAAAATTATATACATTCTTAGCTGTAACTTCTTTGCTTCACATTTAATGTAGATGAAACTTTGCAAGTTTATACCCCTTCCCATATTTACTATCTCTGCCAACTTTCAGAAGGATTGGCTAAAGGGTCCTGGTGGTATAAGCAATTAACTTATAAATGTATGTCTGACTAGCTCTCGGGCAGGGACTGTGTCTGTCATATTCTCTGTAAAGCACCATATATAAAAGCTATATAAAAGCTTATAATAATAATAATAAATAATATAATATAATTAATAATATTTTTGTAGTCCAACCAGTGTACATGAAATTTGGCAGGGCTGTATATCACACTTTCACGATCATCTCTGCTAAATAGCAGAAAGATGTGATAAAGGCTCCCAATTTTATCTGCCTGCACAGCATATGCAGAGAAGGCGCCTGTGCCAGGAATTCTCTTATGTGTCACTATGGTATAAGATTGGTTTGTGATGCCAATTGGCCAGCAGAAAGGTCAACCAAATATCCTCATTCTGTGCTGTGGCCACCCCAACATCTCTACCCTACTTGTTACTGGGAAGTCGGAAGCATCTGTTTAGGAAAGAGCCAATAGAGATTCCCTTACGTCCTCTGTCACAGTGCTGCGGAATGTGATTGTGATAATAATTGGCCAGCCTGGACGTGTAAACTATGTCTCCTGATTTCTGGGATGCTATCCCCAAAGTCCCAGTTATGTCCCTTCTATGTCTGCCTGAGGGCTGCCCCCTATGCCCGCCTCGAAGTCACTACCGATTGGTCCTGTAAAGCTGGGAGCATGCAGTAATTGGCCAGTGAATGTGTCTGTCAGTCTTTTGGGTTGCTCCACATACTCCCTCTCGCTGCCATGCCAGGTGCCTGCCTGACTGGCACTGCATGTGCTGCTATTTACCTGAATAATGGTCTTCAAGAGACAACTTCAATTGCTTATAAAATTGGTTCCCTTTATAAAATTGTCCTGTAGTTTGGCAGAGATGACAGGGAAGGTATGTGATACATTCCTGCCAAATGTCTTGTAAACAGGATGGGATATAAAAATGTTACAGTGAAAAAGTATTTTCAAGTTGATGTCTTATACCATCAGGACCCTTCATCCA
Source organism: Sphenodon punctatus (assembly GCA_003113815.1). Taxonomy (NCBI): domain Eukaryota; kingdom Metazoa; phylum Chordata; class Lepidosauria; order Sphenodontia; family Sphenodontidae; genus Sphenodon; species Sphenodon punctatus. The sequence continues at coordinate 3,713,624 of QEPC01007499.1, read as the reverse complement.
ATCATTTTGAAAACTGGCAGGAGTGTTAGGCTTGTGGAGGGACATAATATTCACAGGTTTCATGCAAATTAGATGGAAGATAAAGACATTGTAGCCATGAATGTATATGGAGCTTTTCTTAAAAGCACAACATTCAGTTGCTTCTAAAATCGGTTACCGTTATCTAATCTTTTCAAAAATTGGTATACATAGTGCCCTCCATTGGGGGTACAATCCCCCCAAGTGCATCAGAATTGAATAAGAATCAAAAAAGGTATCGCCGGAAATACATTTTTCAGCTTTTCATCTTTATTTCAAAACAAAAAGTTGTTTTCATTTCTATTTTCTTTATTATAATTTGTCATTTTCTTTATTTCAATAATAACAAAAATGACAATTTTCCTTACCGTTATTGTAATAACGAAAATGACATGCACACCCCTATTAACTTTGTTGCAGGTTGAGAAGGATTCTTTGTGACGGAGGGCAGAGGAGACAATTTCCTCCTGATAAGCTAGAGAAACGTTTTCAGGAGGGATGGTCAAAGCAATGGACAAGGTGGATGACTTTGTCAGCAGAGCATTGAGTGGAAATGAGGGGGGCGAGATCAGAGCAGGGGAGACCAGTAAGGAGGAAGTTGCAGTAGTCAAGGTGAGAAATGACTAGTGCATGGACTAGGGTTTTAACAGTGGAAGCAGTAAGGCAAGGCTGGATTTCTGCAATATTATGCAGAGTGAAGCAACAGGACTTGGCAACAGCCTGGATCTGAAGTGTAAATTTGTGCGTGTGCGTGTGCGTGTGCGTGTGCAAAAGACTGGATGGTGACACCCACAATGGAAACAGAGAGAAGAGGGAGGGGATTAGGGAATGTTTTTGGGGAAAGATTAGTAGTTCAGTCTTGGCCATATTAAGCTTTAGTTGGCGATGAGACCTCCATGCAGAGATGTCATAGAGACAGTCTGCGATGCGAGACTGTATGGAAGAGAGAGCGCAGGGGTGAGAGTGTCATCAGCATACAGGTGATACTGGAAACCATGAGATTCAATGAGTTTGCCCTGAGAAAGAGTGTAAAGAAAGAAGACAAGAGGGCTCAAGTCAGAGTCTAGGGGAACTCCCACAGAGAGGGGGAGCGATGCAGAGGAGGTACCGGCAAGAGAGACACTAAAGGAGCAGTTCAAGAGATACGAAAAGAACTAGTTGAGAACCGAATCTTGGAAAGCATGGGAATGAAGCAAATCCAAGAGGAGGCCATGATCAACACACAGTGTCAAAGGCAGCAGGGAGATTGAGCAGGACAAGAATGGAGTAGAGGCCCTCAGGCTTGGTTAAGAGAAGGTCACAGATTATTTTAGTGAGGGCAAGCTCAGTTGAGTGGAGAGGGCAGAAACCCGATTGAAGGGGATCAAGGGAGAAATTGGGAGAGGAAAACAGGATACTGCATGTAGACAGCTCACTCCAGGAGTTTGGAAGCAAAGGGCAGGAGTGAGATGGGGTGATAGTTGGAGGGATTGGAGCGGTCAAGAGTGACCTTCTTAAGGATAGGCATGTTTGAAGGACACTGGAAAGGACCTAACCAAGAGGGAGAGATTGATGATGTAATCAAGGAGGGCACAGCAGTAGGGGCAATCACTGTTAGGAGAGGGGGATGAGGTCAAGGGGGCAGATGGAGTGATTGGAAGAAGAGAGGAGGGAAGTGACCTCTTCAAGGGAAGCTAAACAGAAAGAGGATAGAAGAAAGGCAGGAGGTGGGAGAGCAGGGAAGGAAATGGGGGAGGGAGAGGGTTGAGAAGCAATGTCAAGGCAGATTTATTCAGTCTTGTTGAAAAAGGAGAGAAGCTCCTGCACAGAGAAGGAGGGGAGAACAGGGAGGTTTCAAAAGGGAAGCAAAGGTCGAGAAGAGATGATCAGTGGTTAGCAGGAATAGGTCTATGTATCTACAAGTGTTTTCAGATGTCACGGCATCCACCACCATCTCGAACTTACCCGGGGGAGGGGGTGGGTGTCGTCACACCGGTCAGGGTCGTGTCAAACAACTGTGACAGTGGCCCGATGGGGAGACGCACAAACATGCATCCGTCCGCCACCATGCAACCCACCCCCCACGGTTGACAGGCAGTCATGAAGACCAATGACAGCCACCATGGTGCTTGGCCTCCTTCTCCAGACCGGGTTCAAGTAAAGCGGGTTTCCAGACATGAAAGCCCGCTTTACTCTGGGTCCAGCGGTTGGATTCCAACTGTGGTGGGGGCTTGTCTGGGCCCTTGGGGATTTCCCCGAGTCACAGCCTGGGCTAGCCCCCCCCACAGTCGGAATACAGCCTGGGGAAACATCTGGCAGGCGCCTTTCAACGTGAGGCTGGCACCTGGTTTTAAACCGTGCTATAGCGGGTTAAACCGTGCCACTGTCACATCTGAAAACACCCTAAGTTGCAGTGTCCTGATACTCTGTAGAATGCTGTACGGGTTTTTAATGTTAGAGCCTAAATTTTAGTATGATCCAGACACTGTTGTAAACCCACCTTCTGACCAATACAAGACTTTTCTCTCCTTTCCCTCTCTCTTCTTAGCATATCTGCAGAAGATTAACCTTCCTTGTTTTAGAAGTGTGTGGGCTCTCCCAAGTATCTGTCACTTAACTCTTCACTTAGCTGATTTCAGAGGATACTATGGACAGTCCAATTTGTCTCGCTGATGACCACAAATGTTTTGATTAACTTCAGCCTCCAAATCTGTATTCACCACATACCACAGAGAGAGGTAGCAAAGGGCAAGTAGAAAGAGCCTCACTTAGCCCTGGCTATGCCATTTTCATCCATGCTTTTTAATTTCTCCCGAAGTATAGTTTTTGATTTGATGAGAACAGACAGGCCCTTCAGCTTATTACACATTTCTCCAGCACCAGTACGTGATGACATGCCATCCATTAAAGTAATCTGAGGAACAAGACACAGCTTCAGAATGTCAGACATGCACGCTTGCCCATGCCACATGTGACACGGATATCTGGCGGAATCATTCAATGCTTGCAGTAACGGAAACCTTCCATCTCCTTAAGCAAAAAGCACTGTGTCCCATCAACAGTGCAAGCCTTTAGTTTGGAGTTGCAATGTGGGGGGAGGGATAGGGGCAGCAGAGACGTTTTGACTGGGATGACACACAAGACCTATGGTTAGCCCTGAATTTAAAGATCAATCTGCTGAGCTATAAGAACAGCTAATGGGCTCTTTTCGATTTAGTCACATCTTAGTTTTGTCTTTGTCTTATTGCTTTTTTGTTGAAACTGAGGCCGGTTAAGCTTCCTTGAAGCACAAACAGCAGAGTGAGATTCAAACTCATCATGTCCTGTCTCCCACTTTGTGGGTCAGCTCCCCCCAGCTAGGGGACACTTGCACACAATGCACACACGTACGTGCTGGCTTGCAGCCCTGCCCTGCATTTTGTATGCTGGAGCTCTGCCATGACGTATACCCTAAGGGGACCTGCAGCGCAGGCATATAAGTGGGCAAGCCAACCCCCAAGGAATCTTCCCCTATACTGATCAGTGGTACGAAAATATAAGAGTGAAACAATTCACTCCTGAGACTTGCAGGTGCTTTAGCTTTGCCTGCTTGATCCAAAGGCTGTTGAAGTCAATGAAATAATGTCTACTGATTTCAATGAGCATGGGCAATGGGCATTGGGTCGTTGTTGTCGTCGTCATCATCTTTATTTATTTTTGATATTTAGTATCCCAGGGCAGCTAACAAAAATAATAAAACACATAAACATAAACAAACATATAGATTTTATATTTATTTATATTTATAAAAATAGTGCGTTATAAAACTGCTGGAGCAGAACACATATTTTATAGCGCCCTCCCCCCCTGCAATGGCACGCAATTGCTTCTTTACACATAACATTTTCACTCAACTTTTAATCCTCACAACAACCCTGTGCGGTAGGTTAGGCTGAGAGAATAATGTGACTGGTCTGAGGCTGCCGAGTGAGTTTCTGGCTAAGGCAAGATTTGAACCAGGGTGCTCCCAGGCCAAGTACTGCACACGTAACCATTACACCACACTGGCTCTCAAAGTCCACATATGAGCTTGCCTCTCTGTAAAGCAGCGATTCCCAAGCTGTCAGTCAGGGCCGTAAATGGGGTTGTGCCATTTGTGGATTGAACTAAAGTCCCAAGTGATATTTGATATACTCTGCATGTCTTTGTTTCTGTCTGCGGTTGTGGGGTTATATTAAAATATCAAAATGGGGTCAGGCAAGTTTAACGTTTTGAGAACCCGTGCTGTAAAAGATTGGGAGGTTGTTTGATGCTCAGGTCATTTTTACTTTAAACTCTGGCACTGGCATATGCAAATCTCTTGTCAGTATACTACAGAGCCTTCTGGGACATTTCTTTCTTGATTCATGATGGTGATTTGATGTCAGAAATGAGCCACAAATAGCGTAGGAGATTTCAATCCACAGTTTAAAGAAACCGGCATTCCTTACACCAAATACATATGAAAACAATAACATTACATAGAAAGGATGCAATGAAGCTATTTAGCCCTGTTGTTCAAAGATACTTGAAATGTAGAGTTCCAGTTGGGGTCAAATGAATTGCTGAGCACCTCTAAAAATCAAGCCTTATAATCCACGGCTGCAACCAAGCCCCATCCATTTCAGTGGGGCTGTGCAAAAGAAGTGCTTTTAGGGTAAGAGCCAGTAATTGTTAGTAAGGGTGTTTTTCAATGAGATGCTACCATGTATGGCCACCCAGGAGCCACTCATCTGACCGCCCATGCGAAGGTGGTGTGTGGGGAATGCACAGTTCCATGAGCCTTGCAGCACCCACTCATGGGCACTGCTGAGAAAATCAGAATGCTCTGTACGGGCTAAGCCCAGAAGGTGCGTTGTTGTATGAGTGTTGTATGTTAGCATCCCCGGCCTGTATGAACGGCGGCAGCCAGCCATGCCAGCAGACCGGTCATAGGCACTGCGGTTGGGGGTCACTGCCTTTGCAAGTCACAGAAACTGGCCACGAGTGCTGGGGAGCCCAGTTCCCCAGTGCGCATTCTGGGACATGTCAATTTAAGTGCAAAGTGGCTGCCACAGTAGCCATGCTGGGAGCTGCCCATTAGAATTGCTCCCCACGCACTCCACCTGAATGGGTGCTCCCGCTCCACAGCAGTGCCACTCAGTGCCCACGGACCCCCCCCCAAGCCTTGCTCATTTAAAACACCCTACATTACATTGCTGCAGCGTCCCCAGTACTAAATAGAATGCTGTTGATGAATTAGGAAAACAGTACAGCTTGGTGACTGCTGTAAAATGCAATTTCTTTCTGTCTTTAATTCTTTCCTTTCCATCACTTATTGAGTGATGTTTATTTTGCCCTTTATTCTTTGTTTTAATGGTTCATTTAATCCTGCTTATGAAGGATTGTCAGGCTCGGTTTGGCTTTTTTTACCCATACATCTTTCATTTTAAAATTAGTCCACTCTGGTTTTCTCCACATTTGTTCTCAAACTCTCTTTACAATAACTGTTTCCCCCCCCCCTGAAAAAACTCCTTTTATGCTGTAGTGTTTTTTTTTTCAAATGGTCTGCAAAACAAATAAAGCCAATGAAAGAAATAAAAGACCATTCACAACATACATATATAAAAGGGAGCTTTTGAAATAATCTACCATACAGTTAAAACTAGTCCAAAACAATTCTATTCACATGTGTATTTATTTGTTTGTTTGTTTAAATATATTCCTTGCCGTTCCCCAAAGCCTCAGGGCTGCTTAGTGGGCTGAGTCACCATGACATACAAGTTGTTGTTGTTGTTTTTCTGTGTTGCCCACGGTATGTGTTAAAATGTGTTAAAATGTTATTAGCTGCCCTGAGATGCTTGTAGCAGGAGCGGGCGGCATATAAATTTTAATAATAAATAAATAAATTAAATAAATGTTAGGTGCATATTTTTAAACAAGATCCAGAAAGAGATGAAGGTGCAGTTCTTTACCAAATTAAAGACAAATGTTAGAGGGTAAGAGAACAGGGATTACCATAGAATTAAGGAGATGACTGGTCATGTTTCAACAACAAAAATTATATACAATGCTCCTACTTCTAGGTTTTTAAAAAACAATTATTTTTTTAAAAAATTATTTTTAAGGTAATTTTTGCTAATCTACATTTTTTATATTTCTAAGCTTTTTTCTTGCTATGAATTTTAATTTCCCCCCCAACTTTCAGATTACCATGGCAAAATAATCTGCTATGAATCTGTAGTCCAAACTCTTGTAGCTATGTGTGCTGTTCAAGGTGCTGGGACCTCCCCAACAGGAATAACTGGGCCCCTCATACCTCAGGGACCGCCTCGCCCTCCGTGCCTCAGAGCGGCTCCTTCGGTCTGCCGGGGGTGCCTTCTTGGAGGTCCCCCATGTTAACCGGCGGGCTACAATGGAGAGGGCATTCTCGGTGGCTGCGCCGCGCCTTTGGAACTCCCTCCCGGAGGAAGCTCGCCTGACCCTAAGCCTTTTAACATTTCGGCGAATTTGCAAAACCTGGCTGTTCGCCCAGGCCTTTGGGGAGGGCAGGTTAGGAGTTTTTAATTCCCCATCACCCTTATTTATTTATTGTATTATTTATTATGTTCCGTGGTCCTGTTTTAATTGTTGTATGAGTGTTTTTAAATATTTTAAAGTTGTATTTTTATATTTATATATATATATTTTGAGATTGTAAGCTGCTCCGAGCTGTTTCAGGAGGGGCAGGGTATAAATGTAATTCAATATAAATAAATAAATAAACCTCAAGAGTCATCTTATGAACCCCTGCCAGGTCCCACAGTCATGTCATTGACGTCTCATGATTGACTGTATTAAAGACTGCCATAAGGTCTAACAGGATCAGCGGGGTACAATTTCCCCTGTCGATCTCTGTGTAGATTGTTGACCAAGGCCAAAAGTGCCATCTCAGTACCATACTCAGGATGAAAGCCAGACTGACATGGTCCAGGAATGTGATAGCATTGAGATGTCCCCAAAGCTGATGGGCAACCACCCATTCGATAACTTTCCCTAAAAAGGGAAGGTTAGAGACAGCGCAATAGTTGTCTAGGAGTCAGCATCAAACAATGTTTTTTTGAGAAGGGGCCAGACAACTGCTGTTTTAAAGGCATCTGATATCCTGTCTTCTTTTAAGGAGGTGTTGCCAACCCCAGACAGCAGAGGCCCCGGCTTTCCCAGCTGGCTTTCAACAACCAGGATGGACATGGATCCAATTTACAACTGGTTGCCCACATTGCCCTAAGGACATCCCCACATCGGTAGGTGACAGAAACTGATCCAAATAAACAGGACAAGGCTGAGCCTCCACAACCTCAAATTCTGACATCAAATTAGCAGCCCTCAAGTCATGGTGAATACAAGTGATTTTGTCTGGAAAGTGAATGATAAATACTTCATAGCAAGCAGCAGATGTCTCGGCCTCCGAGTGGAGGCAACCTATATTTACCAGGCTGGTCACCGCCTGGAACAGCTTAGTGGGATGAGACTTTGCAGATGCTGTGTTAGCAGCGAGGAGAGCTTCCCTTGCCATCACCCTAGCCATGTCATAGTCTTTCAAATCCAATCTATGGTGCAATTGTTCAGCTTCAGCACAAGTCAAGCACCACCTGCATTCTAACCACCCTACCTCTCCCCCCCGCCCCACTTCATCCATCTCAGGTCCCCTGTATACTCAGAGGACCTATGCTGATGCTCCAGTGGGTGCAACCCTGTTGCAGATGCCTGGGTGCAACCATGTTGATGGCCTTGGTCAACACTCCTTTCCACAGTTCGACCAGGCCATTGACAGAGCAGCTGTCAAAATCAATGGGTATACCAACCCCCCCCCCCCCAAGGATTTCTGGAATCCATTTAGCTCCATTAGTCTCTGGGGGTGGACCAACCTAACTGGTCCACCATACTGACAGGAGCACAGGATGGTAGGGTTCTGGGCCTGCAGAAGGTAATGATACGACTATGACAATAGCATCTTTGCGACACCCCCAAGAATTGGAGCCCCATTTTCCAGGCTAGTGCAAAACATCAAGTCCAACATGTGTCCCACCTCATGTGTCAGGCCACATATTACCTGGGGTAGGCCCATGGTTGTCATGGAGGTCCTGAAATCCTGCTCTGGCCCCAAAAGGTTAGCCTTGGTGTGAATGTTGAAGTTGCCCAAGACAATAAGTATGGGTGTCCTCAACACCACCTCCAAGACCAACTCAGTCAGACTGGTCACGGATTCTGCTGTGCAGTGGAGTGGCTGGTAAACCAGCAAAATCTCCAGTCTATCCTGGGCCTCAAACATGAGGTGAACACACTCTGTGTTGGCCAGGTTAGGCACTGGATACATTAGATAGGCCAGATTTTCCTTACAGATCACCACCACTCCATCCCCGTCCTCTGATCTGAGGCTGATGCTGTACAGAGTACCCAGCTGGCACCAGCTGAGCCAATACAGGCCCGGCTTCATCATCCAGCCAGGTCTCTGTAATATATGCAAGTTCAGTGGCTTCATCCTGGATAAAATTAGCAATAATAGCTATTTTATTTACCACCGAACTTGATTAAGTAGCATAAGTGACAGATCAGGTTCTTTACTTGATTTACCCCCTATATATCCTGAGACAGGAAGGGAGGCACCAGTTGCCTCTCTTTGACCCGTGATACCTTTTTCTCCATCCCCTGCTATACCTCCCCCTGCCCAACATGACCCCAATAGGCTGCTCACTAACTCCCCTGCCTTGAGGGCCTCCACCCCCTGGAAAAAGCCAAGATATTACCATTGTCATGGCGAAGAATAATACACTGCATAAAGTACTATTTTTGTTTATTTTTAAAGACGGTTTTGTTTTCTTATAAAATGAACTTCAGATTTTACATATATATAATGTGATATCATGATACAATTTTTGGTAGGCTTTATATAAGCTTTTCACTAGTGCTGAAATGAGAATCAAATTGATTCTCATAATTTTGTAGGAATCGAGAATTACTGCTGAGATTTCACAGCTTTTTTCGAACACCAATCGAGATCTCGGACAAAACTCGATTTATCAGTTACTGCAGTTTACCATTTATTGTTTACCATTTTTACTGGTTGCTGTGTGTTTTTGCTGTTTATCAGTTGTATCGGTATCACAGTTTACCATGTGCCATGCTTATTGGTTACTGTGATTTGCCATTTACCGTGTTTAATGGGTCTTGGCTTATTGGTTACTGTTTATTGTTTATTGGTTTATAACCATGTTTATTGGTATATTGGTTATTTTTTTTTGTTACTGGTTATTGGCTTTATTGTTGTTTGTTTATTGTTTAGTGATTTATTGGTTTATTACCAAGTTTATTGGTTGTTGTTTTTTGTTATTGTTTATTTGTTATTTGATTATTGGTTTATTAGTTTGTTACCATGTTTATTGGTTATTGGTTACCGTGTTTATTGGATTTGGCTCACAGGCAACCCAGTAACCAACAACCTGGTATATGGTAACCAACAACCTGGTAAACGGTAACTCGGTAACCAGCAACCCAACAGTAAATGACAATCCAGTAAATGGTAACTGGTAATTCAAGAAAAGAGTCTCGACTGAGAATTGTTGAGAGACAGCAATTTTCTCGGTTATTGTTTGTCGTTTAAAACAAGACAAGAGTCTCAATTCTTGGCAATAACCGAGAAAAGTTGAAATCGAGTTGAAACCCATACCCTTCTGCTGAAAACCTGGTCACTGTGTGGTCCATGGAAAGAAGGGGGCTCTGGGTGGTCACCCCCGCATTGTCCCGTGGTAAGGCTGGCCCTGGTAGTATAGATAAGAAAGTTTGTAAAGTTGCTGAAGGAAGCTAATGCTTATACACAATGACTGTCTAGTCTGTGCGCCGCTTAAAGCAATGCTAAGTCTTCAGAACATCTGAGCTAATGCCACATTAGCTGGTCAAATTAAAGGGCTGCTGGATCAGTCTGGTAATATTTGTCTGACCTGTTTATAGCTGTTATCACTGTAGTATTTAAGCACTGTACAAAACATCAGAACAAAAAATATTTATCTTTTTCTACCCCCCTTATAGTTTCAATATCTCTTAAATGGAATGGTTTTCTGATTTACTCTCCTCCCTGTGTCTTTCCTTTAAGGCAGATCCATCTTTTAAAATTTGCTCCTAGAAAAGTTGTGCCTTGTATTGCATTAATACACGTTCAAATGGCATCTACACACTTCCTTAAAAATCTCCATGTCCAAATATTAGAGACAAAGTAGTTCAGATGATATATTTTATTGAATCAATTTCTGTTGGTGAAAGTGTACATTTTATTGGCCTTCACAGAATCCTTCCTCAGCCATGTAAAAAGTCAAAACTATATAGTTCTAGAGAGTTAGAGTTTGAGAGGGGTTGTAAATTTGTGCTGGAAGATATAAGTGACCAGGAAAACTAATGCACCCTACACAGGCTACCCAGATATTAGACGCAATTTTTCAGACATCAGAAGTCTACCTATGAAGGCAGGAAAATGAATGGATCAGGCTGGGCTCGGCTGGGCTTTGGCTGCAACCCACGCTTGCTGCATAATGATTTACAATCCCCCACCCCAGGGCAAAGAAGTGGACAAGAAACCCATACCCTTCTTTTTGCCCAGTACAGTAACAAGTTTTATTATATTGACCCGGCTCCCAGCAGTGTAAGGTTTGTACATTGTTCAGCACACAAACACTTTATTAAGCCACCTGGAGAAAGAGCCATGACTCACTTGCCTATTATTTATTCATTGATAGATGACGGGTGGGGCACCTTTTCTCACTTTAACCATGCTTGGAATAAGTACTGCTATCAAAGAATAAAGAAAGGTAACACCCAGGCTGCAGGGAGCTGTGTGTCTGGGATCAAGATGAATACTAAAAAAAAAAAAGTAGGAAGGGCATGAGTGTGTTTGTGAGAGATGATTCTTTAGTGTGCTGAAAGGGACTGTCACTGATTCCACCTGTGATCCTCTGAGTGTCGTTAAAGCTTTAGCGCCAAAGGGAACAGATTTGAGAATTTTGACTTTTTAATAGGCTTAGTTGTAACTTGAACCATCAGTCCTGCACATACAAACACATGTGTGTAGAGCCTCTTACCAGACATCCTTATTTTCCAGCTCAGCCCTCAGTGGCCTATTACAAATTTCCATAAACACATGCCAATGTTTACAAATTAGGGATGGCATTAAGTGTACCTATTTTCAGGGGAGTCTCCTCCTTATGGACAAATCAGCTATGTCCCACTAAATCTGTGGCAGATGCAGGGAAGTGTAATGTATTGCTGTTTATACGTGACTCCAGCTATAGGCACACACATGAGACTCCATTACAGGTGCTGTCTGTATTACATCAGCATTCTAGGAAGAACATAGTAATCAGCACACAATGGGAGATTCAAATTAGGCAAATGCCTAAGGAACTAGTCTACACATTCAAATAAGCAGATTCACTAGTGTTTCAGGATTTCAGAGGAAGCTGCAAAAGAGGGGCTGGGCTGGTAGCAGTCTATCAGCAGCTGCCCTGCTTCAGCCTTGAGCTTCACTGAGCATGTCTGGGGTGAAACAGTGACTGCTTGAATGGCACATACTCTTTTCAGTTTAGAGAGATTACAGGTGGGGCTAGAGTCTCGCATACAGGTTCCTATGGAGGAATCCAGCCAATGAGAGTAATCTTGGGGCAGAATTCACATTACCCCTAGCCAATGGTGGCAGAGAATAGAGTTGTCAGGAGTGGGGCTTGCTTTATGCCTGCCTGGGCTTGCTCTAGGTGGCCATTAGCAGAGGGGAGCCCAGAGACATGTTGCTTTCCAGTGGAGAAGCTCCCCTGAGGAGATATGGTACAGGACTCTTTGCTGCAGCACAGCTTCAGAGGTGAATCAATGGGTGGGTGGGTGTTTGTGAGGGGACTGGGGACTGGAGTGGAGGGTGTTGATGTGCACACTGCTTGGCCTCTTTCTAATGGACATAGGGAAATTGTTTAAAAATACTAGCTGTGTGGCCACAATTTGAAGTTCAATTTGGGCCCGCCGCCGCCGCTGCTTCGTCCCCGCGGGGTACCTGCGGGGACCAAGAACGAAGAACGGTGAGTTGGGGGTAGGGGGGGGAACGCAGAGGGCAGCCACGTGGGCTGTCCTGTCCCCTCCCCCCCCACCCGGAAGTAGCGGGGGCTACAAAGCCCGGGGACAGCGGCTGGAGCCGCAGAGCCTTGCCTGCAGGGATCCTTTTCCATCTGGACCTACCTGCTTGCTGTGCCGCTGCCATTACCACCGCCGCCGCTGTTGCCGTCGCCGCTCGCCGCTGGGCCCGCCGCCGCCGCTGCTTCGTCCCCGCGGG
>QEPC01007499.1:3662116-3682562 GCA_003113815.1 Sphenodon punctatus | reverse complement strand
AGAGTAAAGCGAGTCCAAGAGGAGCGAGTGGTCGACAGTGTCAAAGGCAGCAGAGAGGTCAAGGAGGAAAAGAATGGAGTAGTGGAGCTTAGATTTGGTGACAAGTAGATCATTGGTGATCTTGGCCAGGGCAGTTTCAGTAGAGTGGAGTGGGCGGAAGCTGGTTTGGAGAGGGTCCAGGGAGGAGTTGGCAGAGAGGAGGTCCAGGCAGCAGGAGTAGACGACACATTCCAGGAGCTTTGAGGCAAAGGGAAGGAGGGAGACTTGCTGGTAACTAGAGGGGTCAGATGGGTCCAGGGTGGGATTTTTGAGGATGGGGGAGCCAGTGGCATGCTTAAAGGCAGAGGGGAAGGAGCCTGTGGAAAGGGAGAAATTGATGATGTGTAGAAGTGGGGGGGGAGGGGCGACAGTGGGAGTAATAGAGGTCAGGAGGCAGGAGGGGATGGGGTCCCTCCTTCCCCCATGTGCCCCTACTCCCCCCCACCCTGGGCCCCGCAATTTACTCACCATGGTGAGGCCGGCTCCTGACCTCTCCTCAGCGCCGCCGCCGATCTGCGTCCAGGAAGGGAGGGAGGAAGGGATTCGGGGAGGCTAAGAGCTGCGCACGTGTCAGCAGCTCCCAGCCCCCTGCACAGACTGGGACCCAGCCTGTACAGGGGGCTGGAAGCTGCTGACGCATGCGCAGCTCTTAGTTCATACTGGGAGCACCGCTATTGGGCACCCGGGTATGAAGTTTAGCCCTGCCCGGCCCCTGCAATGAAAGAGTGCCCCCTGTGGCACTCTTTCATTACAGGGTCCCTTTATGCACTCTTTCATTGCAGGGTCCCTTTCTCCCGCATAAAGGGAGAACACTTCCCTTTTGTCCCTGAAGGCTTCCTTAGGAAGCGACAGTGGGAGTAATAGGGGTGTGTGTGAGTAGTCATGCGCACACACAGCCAGTGAGAATGTTTGGAGCCATCTCGAAGAACTTTGTTTAGAGAGGCAGAAACCTGCAGAAGGTTTCTGTCTCTCTAAACAAGGTTCTTCAAGATGGCGCCGAACATTCACCACGACGCCGATGCGGCCGATTTTTTTCAAAACACATTTTTAAAAGCCTCTGCCAGCTGGGGGAGTCCTGGGGTGCCAGGAGGGGCATTGCCCCTGCTGCCCCTGCTACAGCTACAACATCCCTGACAGATGGCTGTTCAGTCTCTTCTTTTAAAAAAACCTTCTACTATGGAGAGCCCCTACGACCTTCCTGGGCAACTTGTTTCATTGCTGAACAGCTCTTACTATTTTTCCTGATATCCTGATATCTATCTTCCTGTAATTTGAGCCCATTATTTCTAGCCCTCCCCTCTGTAGTAGCAATGAAGGACCATTCTTTGCCATCTTCTTGGTGGCAGCCCTATATATATTTGAAGGTGGCTATCATGTCTACCCTTAACTCTGCTTCCTTTCTATCTGTCTCCAAGAACCACCTGTACATTCTCTTGTTTGTTCAGTGAAGCATTCTATCTTTAAAGACCAAACTGCAGCCTGCGTTTGCTTAATATTGAATTGTACCTCTTGATTGAAAGAACTCCATTCTGCATGGTGGTGAGCACTCTGAACTTGGACTGACTTCCCTGAGCAGAGAGGGCGCTCAGCACCTTGCAGAACACAGCCTTCAGTAGAAACTCCTGTGTTTACAATCTTTATCCATAGTACAGCATTGTGCTCAAATATGGTCAATGCCTAGGGTCATATAGAAAGTATAGTGAAACATTTCTTATCCAAGGGATTTGCTATGGAATACATGCCTTGCTAGAGAATTCACCTTAAGAATCTCGGCTTGAGCCAAGTGTAAATGTAGCAACATCCGCCAGTCTGCAGAGAGCTTGAAATAATAGATCTAAGAACTGAAGTACCCTATTCATCTCTGTCAGCAGACAAGTTCCACGATCCACAAGTGTGGAATTTGGTGTTCTCCTTAAGATGCCATGGAATTAACTATTTTACTGTACCCAAGTGTCCAATATTCTTTCTGTTCTCTCTTGCCTTGTCCTCCTGGGGCCTGCTTATGTCATTTGCTCTCCAGCTTCCACCATGAAGGGCAATTGGTTGGATTCAAGTGCTTGCTGCCTGCAGTGTCTCATGCAGCTAGAGAGCAGCCTGATTCAGCATTCTGCTTGCAGCCAGGAAGAGGGGGAATCCAGAGTTGGAACCCGATAAGCTGGGCAGCTTGGAGAATAGCAGAGCAGCTCATCCAAAGAGATGAACTACTATAACAAGAAATGAACAAGCTGCCTAGAGAGCTTGTGGAATTTCCCTCCTAGAAAGTCTCCAAGAAAAGATTGCACAGGCATCTGTCAGGGATGCGTTAGGTATTGGGCCAGGGGTTGAACTCTATGACCCATGAGGTCGACTCTGTAGCAAGGCAAGGCTTTTGCACCAGCACAGATAAAACAGGTGATTAGGGTAGAGCAGGACAGTTCTGTAGCAGGTGCTAAGGAACAGACAGGTGCTGGAGCCAGCAGAGGATTGCACCGTAGGCCCAATTAAGCAGCTGAAGCACAAGGGGCTGATGCTGGGTATAAATGGAGCAGGCCCTTAATCTGAAGGGGATTTGATAGAGTGAGAACCTTCAGCCTGCAGCTCCTGAAGGCAACTGAATGAATCCTGGATGCAACCCAAACACAAGGGAGCTTCAGGATCTCCGTGCAGGCAAGCCAGCCAGCCAGCCAACCTTGCAGGTGGGAGCCACCTTGGTATTACCCAAGAAGGGTTAGTTTGTTTGGGATTTACTGGACCATTCCTGAACCCTGCATGAGCAGGGCAGTTTATTCTGTGTTGGTAGAGTAGGCTGACGATACGGGGAGTTGGAGGCTAGACCTTTAAGACTCTTAACACTGCCCTGTTTCTGACTTGGAGGAGCCCACAAGGCTCTTATTCCAGCCCAGGATTAAAGGCTGGTAAAGAGACTGCAACCCAGAAGCTAAGAAATCGTGTCTGTGACGGGTCACTGCTAATTCCCCAGTGTCCCTACTTGGTAGTTCTTTGATTCAGTGATTCTGCTGACACCACTACAAGCTCACTGCTTCCCTAGCACATGTGGGGAAGGGGGTTCTTAGCTGGATCACCTGACGTCCGACACTGAAGTGGCAAAGGCCTAGGTATTGTCACTGGGTTACCTAGAGAATATAGTGTGGGGAAAAGCTTCCTCAAAAATGAAACATGCTTGAAAATAACCAACAACAAACTTTATCTATGAATGTCATAAAACAACCAATCATAATTCTGTGTGTGTGGAGATCAGGCCCTTAGTCTGAAGGGGATTTGATAAAGTGAGGACCTTCAGCCTCACTTTATTAGGAGCAATTTATAACCCCGGCATCATGATCAGTGGTCCAGAGTCAAGCAAGGCAGGACATATAGCTATGGAACCCTGCTCCTGAAAACCCCTGAGCCACAGTGTCCAGGTGTGAGGAGAACACTATTCTCATCCCCACTGAGTTTCCCCTAGTGGCTATGTCCAGTTTCCAGAAGTGGTGGCGCCGAGGTAGCAGCAGCTAATATGGCTACTGTAGCTGAAATTTTCAGAAGGTGTCAGGCTGGGCAAGTCAGATGGGCAGGTAGGAAGAAGTCTTGGGGGGCACGTTAAAGGGGATGCACAGTATGTGTGTGTGGGAGAGAATAAATGTTGCAGTATGTTATTATTTTATTATTGATATATCACTTCCAGTGTTCAAAGCACTTTACAATTCTTACCTAGCTCACCTTCACAACAGTCCTGTGAGATAGGTCATTATTAGTCCCATTTTACAGATGGAAGAACTGATGGCGAGAGATAGTGGACCTGACCAAGGCCACCGAGGGAGTTCATGGTTAAGACAGGATTTGAACCCTGGTCTTCCAGGTCCAAGTCCTTATCGACTAGGCTACACTGGCTGTATTACAATGTAGAGGTGTCTGCTACAGAATTT
Source organism: Sphenodon punctatus (assembly GCA_003113815.1). Taxonomy (NCBI): domain Eukaryota; kingdom Metazoa; phylum Chordata; class Lepidosauria; order Sphenodontia; family Sphenodontidae; genus Sphenodon; species Sphenodon punctatus. The sequence goes on along the minus strand of QEPC01007499.1, from coordinate 3,678,618 downwards.
GAGATACTACAAATGTTTCTGTGGCCTGTGTCAGACTAATTGATGATTCCTTCTGACCTGGTGATCCTTTAATCTCTGCAGAATTTTGTTACAGTATACAGGAGGGGCCCTATCTTTGTTGCCTGGGTAAATAATTCAGGTTTGTCCGCTCCTCTGATCTACTGTAAGCGATTCTTGGGTCCTTTCTACATGAACAGCACACACACACCCTCGCCCACGTGTGTGACAGCGTGAGGCCGTGAGCAGCAGGGGGCGTCCATCTGACTGCCGGTGGGGGTGCACTCCCACACTCCACCACCGATCCACCACGCATGGAGGCATTGGGGAAAACGGAGGTGCCTCCATGTGTGGAGGTGGGTGGGGATCCGTGTGATGGCCCTCCCATGCGCCCCCCACCACAGCACCTCCCAGGTCCATGGAAAACGGGCCTTTGTCTTTTAAAGCCTTCTGCTAGATTTCATACATCATATCTGCTGCGTCGGCCTCTTTGGCCCTCTTCCCTTTTGAGACATAAAATGATTTCATGGCCATAGCGCCATTAGCTATACATTAATGAGGTATTAATCAGATTATGTGCTCTTACAAGAAGAACCCAGGAAACTGGTGGATTGTGGTTTTGTTTGGGACAGTGAAACAAATGCAGTTCTCTCCATAGTGGCGAGCCTGTCTGCATTGCCTTCCTGTCGCCTTAGTAATGTAATCATCATTAGCAAAAGCCAAGTTTATGTTACTAATAGAGACCAAATAGTTATACAGAAATGAACTTTTATCAGTTTACAGATGCTATTGTGGCATGTTTGCCTTATGCCTCATATTGAAAACCACCCAGGGAGAGTTTTCTTTAGAGTACTTCTAGGTCAAAATCTCAGCTGCATCAGATTTCTGCTTCTGGAAGTGACGGGAGTGGCAGGGAGCACAGAGATGGGTTTAAACTTCCTGTGTACTTGTTTTATCCTGGGACTACCGAGGGTTTGTTGAGCAAGCCCTAGGGTCTCTTACGCTGAGAGAGACCAGTACATCCACTACACTGGAGACAGGGCCCCTTTTGAGAGTGTATCTTCAAAATGGCACAGACAGCACCAAAATAAATGGTCAAACTTTTAAAGGAGCTCGGGGACCATGAAAATCTACTGCTACATGTTGAAATGAGAGCTGTTGGAACTGAGATTTTTTAAAATCCAAGCTGCAGTTTAGGCACCTAAATGGGAAACTGAGTTGTTGTTTTTTGTTTGTTTGCTTTTTAAACTCTGGCTTCAGTTGTGGGAGATGAGCACTTGAAAATCTTTCTCTGAGCAATCTGGCTTTTGACATTCTAGCGGGCTTGTAAAACCTGGCTGTTCGCCCAGACCTTTGGGGGGTAGGGTGGGGTAGGGTGTTGGCTCTCCCCTACTTTTGCTTTAATTTTATTAATTTGTTTCCCAATCCTGTTTTAAGTTTAAATTTGTGCTGTTTTAATATGTTTTTACTGAATGTTTTTATGAAGTTGTACGTCGTCCTGAGATGCTGTAGGCAATGGGGTGTGTGTGTGTGTGTGTGTGTGTGTGTGTGTGTGACTCAGAAATGCTTAAAATAAAATAAAAATAAATATAAATGCTTGCACTAGGTCACATAGCAAGTCAGTGGCATACACGGGAGTCCTGGGAAATCTGTCTCACCTATTCCTCCCTGTCTGCAGTGTGTCTACAGCAGGATTGAGTGATCCTTATAATATCCCAGAAAGTTGTGATTCTTTTGTATTTTTGGATTAGGAGATCCTTGCTTTTTGTTGTTCATTTTTAATTTAGGGAGAGCTCGTGTAGGGAAGAGTAGGGATTTGGAGATATGCATGTGTAGGTTCTTCCTGGGACTGAAGATATTTTGTGGGTGGATGGAGTGAAGTATATGTGATGAGCATTTGGTGGGTGTGATTTCAATGTATTGCTGCTGTCATGGGTTTTTAAGACTAGCAGGGACCATTCTGGCTACTTAGTTTTTCCTCACTTAAAAGTGCAATTCAGAATTTCATCCATTTATTTCCACAATACCTGCTTGAGGTATAACATTTCTTTTAGAAAGGAAGGCTTCTATGTTTACTTTCCCTACCTCCCTGACCTTAACTGGAGGAGAACAAGAATGAATGAGGCAATATTACAGCCCTAGTGTGCATGAGTTGTGTTAATTGGGGATGGTGCTGTCTAAAAAAAAAAATCAGGCTGGTGGGTGGCATGGATAACTTGTAAGGCCTGGAGAAGGAAGAAAAAGAGTTTATAAGTGAGAAGGTTTGTTGACTTGTGTGTGTTTAGGGGTGTGCATGTCGTTATTGTTATTGCAATAACGAAAAACAAAAATTGTCATTTTTGTTATTGCAATAACAAAAACGACAACCAAGAATAATGACAATGACGAAAACGACAACGGAGGGAAAATGTGGAGAGGGGAGGAGGGAGCAGACATCTTGTAGCCCAGAACAGGGTTGAACTCTTGAACTGTGCCTGTGTTGGGAGGGGCGAGCAGCTCAGCAGTATCTGATGGATGTATCACTGGCCAATGAGCAGCTCAAGCAGGCCCCAGTTGTCTCATGGCACTCTGTGATTGCTCAATGCCTGCTGCCTCCCACAACCAATCAGGGGGGCTCTGGAGGAGGGCACTGCAACCCTTTATAATGGGAGGGCCAGGTTTTTTTTCTCTTTTCTGTAAGAGCTCTGCTTGTCAGGTTACGTTTACAGAACTGTGGTGCTTACACCCAAAAAATCCTCCTTAGCCCTCATTGTATTACCACCAATACCTTTCCTTCCTCATACCCTACATTTTACCTTCTCCCTTTCCCTGCCCTTCTCCCCCTTGTACATTATATATAGATAGGTAGTATAGATTAGATTATATATATATATTATAAACATGTAGATTAGATTAGAATAGTTATATAGATAATTGATTAGATAGTTTTCCTTATCCCTTCCCGACTCCCTTAGATTTAGATAGATATTAGTTGTGTACATTTAGAGAGAGATTAGATATTACAGAGGTAGTTAGGCTAGTCTGTTTTATTATTTATATTAGGATTATAGGATAGGCATATTGTATAAATATTTGTGCACGGGAATTGCACAGGAATCGATACCGATAACGATACAGATACCAAAAATAAAAACTTTGTTTGAAACAATACTGATACCAATAATGGCAACAATAACGAAAATGACATTTTTAATAACAAAAGCAAAAATGAAAATGACATGGGGGCCTGGTGCACACCCCTAGTGACTATTATACTTTCCTAAATGGACTTTGTAGTCTGCTGTATGCGTATGGAGTGGCATTTTGGAATCCAGCTGCAACACTTCACTTATTCTCCCACCTTAGCAATGGATGGCCGCCCTACTTTAGAATGGATGAAAGGTTTGAGCGCAGCTACTGCATGTGTAGAGGATATGGAATTGGAAGCCCTTGAAATGTGGTTGAGTCAGTGTGGGGTAGTGGCTAGTGGATAAGGTACTGGATTTGGACCTGAGAAGCCAGGGTTCAAATCCTGCCAAGTCTCGGCCTCAGTTTCTCATGTGTAAAATGGGAATGTGTGCGCGGGTTTGTTCACTTCACCTGTGTCTATCTTAGATTGTAAAACCACTGGGCAGGGACCTGTCTAAAAATCTGTGACTGTAAAGTGCTGTGTACCAAGTGGAAGGGTGGGTGGCAATGATTAGCAATTGGCTAAATGAGGGTTAATGATTCAGTTCCTTTTGTGATGGGCAGCAGGAAATGACTATGTAGTAGACATAAGTTTGGGCCAAGACGTTTAATTCTGGTCCGTATGGCTTCTCTTGGGTGCCTATGAGGGCATCGGGCACGGATTCACCTTATTTCATGCTGCTGAATGTAAGGTTAATGGCTAATAAACTTTATCACTATCCATGATTTAATTCACTACGATGCCTCTAGCTTGGCATGTACAGCCAAGACACTTTTGGAACAATGCCGCAGGGTCCAATAGATCAAATCCAATTACTTTATCTATGTTATCCATCTTTATTAATTTAATATAACTTACCTGTAGGATCAGTGGTCAGGTGCCACCATAACAAACATGATCTAAATGCCCAGCATCATAATTTTGCTTTCATTTAAAAATCATTTTTATTACAGTAATGACAGGTTTACAACAAACGATTTCAATTACATTTCAGACAACTACTGTGATCTAGTGGTGACTGAGTCAATATCTATATAGAAAGTATGAAGGAATTAAATCTACTGTTGACATTTTGCTGAGGATTAAAGCTAGCAAAGTACATTGGCTCTTATAAATTACAGGTATTTTCTCTCTGCTGAATGAAAATGTGTCATGTCTGAAATGACTCATTACTTGGCGATTAAAGAGTGATCAGCTCTACCCCTTTATTCATAGCACAGCCTATCAGGCCAGCTGTTAATACAGTGATATCTTTCAATATTTTTATCTATCTGCTCTGTTGATATGGAATGAACAAAGCTTGAGAGAAGCCTTTTCCCCCCATGGACAGCGGTGGGTGGGGGATGGGTGTGCAGCCACGGTGGGTGTGCAAGCACCCTTTTCCGCGGGTGCACACTGCACACCCACGGAGTCACCTCCATTTTTTCGGATGGCTCCATGGGTGGGTGATGGGTGGAGATGGGTGTTTGCATGGATGCACACCCATCCCCCTCCCCACCACTGCAGCATGTGCATGGATGCCCCCCCCCCCCCCAAAGTTTTGCGTGAATCTGTGTTAGGTTTAAGGCATATCAGAGCCAAATGTCAGATCTGTTGGCTGTGAACCTCTCAAGTTACACCTTGTGAAAACAGCAGTTTTAATTTTATTTATTTATTTCATGGCATTTTTATGCCGCCCCCTCATGCCCACGGCATCTCGGGGCGGCTAACAATACGATAAAACAATAAAATACACTAAAACCAACATCACTTTAAAAATAATTTAACCCCCCAACCCTAACCCTACCCTCTAATTCCTCAAATTCCCCACCCCACCAATCTCCCCCATTTACCCCTTCCTCCCCCCTTCCCTAAATTTTGACCTAAATTTTGGCCACTTCCAAACCAAAGCTAAAAACTTCTCCCCTTCTGTGTCTAATCAGTTAGAATTAATACTGTGAGGGCCTTTTTAAACATACAGGATTTCTCCTGCAGTTTAAAACTGTAGCTTGGGGAAACCCTCTGTGTGTGTGGAAGTGGAAGTCGCCCAGGCACCATTGAAAATAGTCGTGCTGGGTGCTTACCTAGGTCTTACCTTGGGCTGTGTCTCAAAACACTCAAGAGTTGCCCGGCCCCGATGTTTCCAGTGGTGCCTGGGCAACTTGCAGTTCGCAGAGGAGTGTCTAAGCCCCTCCCCCACCACCACACACCTGAGGTTTCCCTAAGCTGCAGTTTTAAACTGCAGGAGAAATCCTGCACAATTAAAAAGGCCCTGAGAGTAGAGTCACATCTAGATATGAGTCCAAATTACCCTGGCTGAAGACTTAGATCTTAAATTTTCTTTTGGGCTCCTATCTACACCTTAGTACATGAAGTAGAAACTTGTGACCTGACCAATCTCTGATGGGACATGACTGACCATGTTGGACCCAGGCTGGATTGGGTGTATGTTCTATCCAAGCCGTTTGGGCTGGGCTCACCAGCTACAGAGGCCCTGCCCACCGTGGAGCAATGTGATGTTGTAGCACTCAGCAAGGGGTGTGGTGTGGCTACATTGGAAACGGGAAGAGAAATGTCCTAGCTCTGCCCCCTTTCTGACATAACTCCGTGTCTTACAAATTGCTGTGATGTTGTACTTAGAGGGACGTATCCATTAATTGCAGTAACGATTTTAAGATCATGGTTTTTTGGGGTTGGGGTTGTCTGCCTTTTGTGTATTTAGTAACGTCTTACTGTTTCACGGCAATGGCGAAAGCCACTGCTAATGTTAATAAACTTGAACTTGAGCTGTGATGTCATGATGCTCTGTGGTGACAGGGCTACCCAGGCTTAGAAGAACCTGGCTTCATGGGGTCTGAGCAGGCCTTTAAGAAGAAGAGCCTGTCTCTACTCCTTTTGGAATCGGAGGGAATTCTATCATTTCATTTCATTTTTAATTTGTATCCCGCACTCTCCCGCCAGGTGGCTCGAGGTGGCTCACAACAAATGAAACAATATATATCCACATAGAGTCAAAATCACATCAACAAAGCTCTCCAGTCAATACAGTTCAATAAAGTTACTATTACAATAACTACTCACCCTCCTTCTTACATCATTTTACATTCCGAATAAGTAATTAATTCCCTTCACTCACCTAATCCATCCTATCCCCCATCCTGCTGCCACCAGGAAAAGGGCTCTCTACTCATCTCTCCTCCCTCCTGCTCTCACCAGGAGGGGAGAAATCCTTTCAACAATTATATTTCATAATGCAATAAATACAAATCTATATTATCTATTTCACAATATCCAGGGCCACAATGCCCCTTTATATAATTAATTAAACAAAATTATCCACTGTACACAATATCATCCCCCTCCTATATCATCAAAATCAATATCTGGTTACCTTCATAACTTCCTCCCCATCCCCCCCCCTTGCAACCGCAAAGTGGGGGCCCTCCTTGTTTCCTCCTGCTCTCACTAGGAGGCCACATACCCCTACACCTCAATTCCCCTTCCCACCATACTGGATTTGGTTTTCTGCACTGGCCTTGAGGCGGGGGGGTCAGTTAGTAGAGGTCAGGGGAATGGAGCTCTTGTCATGGTCTGACCATTACCTCCATAAAGCATGCATCCTGGCTCATGTCAGCCCCCAATGTGGTGCAGGACTTATTAGATTGGTCCACCCCCGGAGACTTATGGAACCGGAACAGTACCAGAATGCTCTGGGGGAGTTTCCCCTGGACCTTGACACCTGCTCGGTCGATGAGCTCGTAACCTTCTGGAACACCTTGTTGGCTGAGACCATTGACAGAGTGACTCCCAGGTGTCCGCTGCCCTCCCGAGTCTCCCGCAGCTCTCCTTAGTTTACAGAGGGCCTGCGGTGTTTGAAGCGGGAGAGCAGGCAGTTGGAGCGATGAGTATGATCGATCGCAGCATAAGAGCAGTTTAAAGGCCTATGCTGTGGCGGTGCAGGCAGCAAAGAAGCAGTTCTTTGCTGCCCTTATTGCATCTGCAAAGTCATGTCCAGCAGAGCTTTTCCGGGTGGTGAAAGGTTTGGTCAGTCCTGCCTGTCTTCGCCTGGACCTGGAGCAATCCAGTGACTGCTGTGACCGGTTTATCGAGCACTTTGTAGATAAGATCGCTCTCATCCACCATGATTTCGGTTCCACAGTTATTGCAGAGGATCATCTTGGGGCTGTGGATGCCCCATCTTGTCCTGTTCTGTGGGATCAGTCGCCTGCCGATGTGGAGTCCTTTTTGGGATGTGTTTGTGCCACCACTTGTGAACAAGATCCTTGCCCGTCCTGGCTGGTGAAAGCCAGCCAGGAGACGCTACAGCCATTGTTGGCTGGGGTGGTTAGTGCCTCCTTTCGGAGGGCAGGGTGCCTGAATGCCTGAAGGAGGCTGTGGTTAGACCCCTGCTCAAGAAACCATCTCTTGATGCTGATGCTCCTGCCAGTTATCGGCTGGTCTCTAACCTTCCCTTTTTAGGGAAGGTTACTGAACGGGCTGTGGCACGGCAGCTCCAAGAACATCTGGACCGCACCGGTTTCCTTTGACCCCTCTCAGTCCGAGTTTCGGCCTGGGTATGGTATGGAGACTGCATTGGTGGCCTTGGTTGACGATCTCCATCTGGCGTTGGACCAGGGTCATCAGACCTTACTGGTCCTGCTAGACCTTTCGGCTGCGTTCGACACAGTCGATCATGAAGTGTTGGTGACTCGCCTGCGGGACCGTGCCTGGATTGGTGGGACGGTCTTGTACTGGTTTCATTCATTCCTGGCCAGGAGAGCTCACTGGGTGGTCTTGGGGGAGTGTACGTCTTCCCCCCCGGGACCTCACATGTGGAGTCCTGCAGGATGCCATTCTGTCCCCCCTCTTGTTTAACATCTATATGCAGCCGTTAGGGGACATCATGAGAGGGTTTCAGGGCATGCAGTGTCATCAGTATGCTGATGACAATCCGCTCTGCCTCTCTTTTTCCATCAACCCAGGCCATGCAGTCTCTTTATTTTCCCAGTGCCTGTCAGCTGTGGGGGCTTGGCTGAAGTTGAGCCATCTGCAGCTGAATCCTGACAAGACAGAGGATGTTGCTGGGTGAGCAGAGTTAGTGAGTTAAGGGGTAATTACTTCAGAGTATTTGTGGGAACGAGGGTTACTTATGTTTTTTTGAAAATTATACCCAAAGTAGAAGTGTAGTAAGTATGTTAGGGTTTGACTCATTTTTTAAAAAAAATGTTTTTTAAAATCTTGAGCTTAAGTGGGTCCAGAACTTGAGTTGCTTCTGTAAATACCTCTGGTAGCTGTGTGGAATTACTCAGAAAGATTTCTGTAAATACTAACATCCTGTGCCTGCACAAAAACTGATGCAAAAATATGCAAATCCCTCACACGTCTCCTGCTACACACTGTAGTTATGTCGTGTTAACGCTTGGGTTTTTTTTTAATATTCAACGGTGCTGATAAAAAGCCACTGCCTCAAGGTGATAAAATCTGATGCCAGTATGAAATATAACTTCTCTGTGCTTGCTACTTTTGCTTATTGAGGAAATTAATGGGCCCCATGAGACTGTCCTGGGGGTCACTGCAAGAGCGGAACTTGGGCCAATTTTTAAGGTACTCATGAGAAGCCTTTTCCCCCAAAGCCAATTTGAAGATGAAGCAGAAATCAACAGCAGGCTAAGTTCGTACAGTAAAGGAACAGAGAAAGATGCTTTTGTTGGCTGTTCTGCAACTCGGGAACTCCCTTTCCCTGGCAGGAGTGGGGAACCTCAGGTCTGAGGGTCAAATGCGGCCCACGGCTAGTTTTTATTTGGCCCCTTTCCAGTTCCTGGATCCAGTTCCTATCCCCAAGCACTGAAAGAGCCCACTTAGGGGTTGGGAGCAGAGATGGGACATGGGTGCATGCACACAAGGATAGGGAATAGATATATGGCATAGATTCATGATGAAATAATTATAATAATACATCCGCTGATGTTATGCAGCAAGAAGAGTGACCTATTGATGTATGAGCAATGCTAATAGACTAATCAATTGACGTAGCTCAGACCATTCATATACATTGTGTTGCTAATACAGTGTATCATCTTATTTAAAAAATAAATAAATAGGGAGAGGATTCCTTTTGTGATTATTTTGTATTGTATCCACCTAGCAAAGAGAGATATCAGAACAGTGTGAAAGATGAAAATGTTCTTCACATCTACTGGACGGCTGTCTGGAGCAGGAAGCTGCCAGATCCCATGTAGAACCCTGCATAGCAGCCATCGCCAGACCACTGCTAGGTCCATCCCCTCCCCCGAAGCCACCGGAGCTGCTACTTCCCTCCCCCGCTGGAACTGCCTCTGTTAGAGATGCCCACTCATTGCTAAAGCCACCAGGTGGGCATGTGTGTCTGTGTGTCCGTCAGTGAAAGTGTGCATAGGTATGTGTGTATGAGAGAGAGAGAGAGAAAGTGGAAGTGTCCGAGTGCGTCTGCGTGTGTGAATCGGTTGGTGAGTGTGCAGTCGTGCGAGTGCATGAAGGAGGGGCTTATTGGCTGAGTGGGTGGGGCTTATGTCCCTTTTTATTTTATATATTTGAATTTCTACCCCGCCCTTTCCCAAAGGCTTAGGGCAGCTTACACCACACACACACACACACACACACACACACACACACACACACACACACACACACACACACACACACACTAAAACTCCCTATAAAAAAAACAACCCAACACACCTTAAAAACCCACCCTCGCCCCTAAACCCACCTACCAAATGCTTTGTCAAAAAGAAGTTTTACACCACCTGTTAGGGTGGCCAGATATGCAAATTTTAGAGGACACTTATGAAAAATACAGGTTGCAGGTCTGCACTGAAGCTAGTGCAGCCCTGCAACCTGTATTTCTCATGTGTCCTCTAAAATTTGCATATCTGGCCACCCTACCCCCTGTACAGTATGTTCAGGGTCAGGCTCTGACGGACCTTCGGGGAAGGGGCGGCCTGGAATGTTGGGAGATGTTTTATTTCACATATCTTAAAATCCTGGCCGCTTGAAAAACTCCCACTTACCTAGTGGAACCAGGAGTTCACATTTTAAGGCAGAAATCTTGAAAACCTGTAGGTCCTTTCCACACAGACACTCTAACAATGATAAAATGGGTGTTACATTTTAGTATACATGTTGCAGGGCTGCAGGTGTGCTCTGAGTGCCCTGCAACATGTATACTATAATGTAACAGCCATTTTATCAGTGTTAAGAGTGTCTGTGTGAAAAGCGCCTTAGACTGGAACAGGCTTCCTGGTCAGTGTGACTACTCTGAAGTAAGTGGTGCTAGGAGGACTACAGCTTCAGTTTAATATTGCCACTACAATAGAAAAAGAGCTAATATATTTTTTTTGGCATATACTCTGGGAAAGGGCGACATATAAATAAATAAATAAAATACTCCTGATCATAGGGGATTCGGGGTAGGGGGTGGGTTTGGGGTAGGGGTGTGGGGGGGTTGGATGTGGGATACTGGGTGGGTGTTTTGAGGGGGTTGGGGGTTATGTTTGTATTTTACTGGTTCTCGTCCTACCTCTCTGACCGCTCCTTTAAAGTCTCCCTCCCCGAATCGACCTCCCCCTCCCTTCCCCTCTCGGTTGGGGTTCCCCAAGGGTCTGTCCTTGGGCCTCTCCTCTTCTCTATCTACACCCTGTCCCTTGGCGAAATTATTGCCTCCCACGGATTCCAATACCATCTCTATGCTGATGACACCCAACTCTATCTCTCTACCCCCTCTCTCTCCTCCTCTATCCGCTCACGCCTCGTCGACTGCCTCTCTGATATCTCCGCCTGGATGTCCCGACGCCAACTCAAACTGAACATGGCCAAGACTGAACTCCTCATTTTTCCTCCATCCCCCTCCTCTCCCTCTGACCTGACCATCTGCATTGATGGGGTCACCATCCGTCCTGTTCTCCGTGCCCGCAGCTTGGGCTTCATTTTTGACACGCACCTCTCCTTTAAACCTTACATTGACTCTGTGGCCAAATCCTGCCGATTCGCTCTCCTCAACATTGCCCGCATACGCCCCTTTCTATCTATCTCCTCGGCCAAAATCCTTGTTCATGCCATGGTTATCTCTCGCCTCGACTACTGCAACCTCCTCCTTGCTGGCCTCCCTCGCTCCCACCTGTCCCCCCTTGTGGCGATCCAAAACTCTGCCGCCAAGGTCATTCACTCTGCCCGTCGCTTCGACCATGTGACGCCTCTCCTCCTCTCCCTTCACTGGCTCCCCCTTCCGGAACGTATCCTGTTCAAACTCCTGGTTTTCACGTTCAAATCGCTCCATGACCAAGCTCCCCCTTACCTCTCGGACCTAATCGCCCTACGCGCTCCTGCGCGCGCTCTCCGCTCTTCCGCTGTCCCCTCCCTCGCTCTCCCTCGCTTCTCCTGCTCGCCCAACCGCCTTCGTCCCTTCTCCCTCGCTGCCCCGCATGCCTGGAACTCCCTCCCTGCCGACGTCCGCCTCGCCTCCTCCCTCCGCTCCTTCAAATCCCTCCTCAAGACCCACCTTTTCCATGCTGCCTTTCCCAATGCCCTCTAGTCTTTCCCCTTGCTCTTACTGTCGGCCCTCCTCTGCTGACTGCTGCTACCGACCACCTTGTAACCAAGCCAAGTACACGCACCTGAGACTTCGCATCCGCCTGAATGTTTGTTTGTCTTCTCCCATGTCTCTCCCGCTGTCCCCTCTCCCTGTCTCCCCTTCTTTGTCTTTTAGATTGTAAGCCACAGGCAGGGACCGCATCTGATTGTATGTTCTGTACAGCACCAGGTTGCAACTGGCGCTTTATAAATGTTTAATAATAATAATAATAATACTGGGTGGGTGTTTTGAGGGGGTTGGGGGTTATGTTTGTATTTTAATGTTTGTATTTTAAAATGTTTATCTTTTATAATGTGTTTATGTTTTTATACGTCTTATCTTGTAAGCTGCCCTAAGCCTTCCCTTTGGAGGGAAGGGCAGGATAAAAATCTAACTAAATATTGTTCTAAATGAGTAGTGAACAAATAATAGCTCAAATCAATTAAAACATAATTTACTTTGAGCAAAGTATGGGGCAAGAAGATAAGCTCATTTCCTAAAGCTAAACAAGCAGAATTTACAATTAAAATTAAATAGCTTCTAAACTAAACGTATCAAAATTTTTATTTACAATTCAAAATGGATCAACATAATCCTGCCTCGTATAAAATATACAAATATACAAATACCATTATACGGCCCACACAACAATAGCCATAGTAATCCTCCAGGTATAAAGGGGAAGAGTATTGCAGTACGGCTATACTATCATCCTCCTGACCAAGACAGAGAGACTGATAAAGCAATGCTAAAAGAGATTAGACAGGCTACTAAAGTCAGCAACATAATAATAATAATTAATAATGGGTGACTTCAGTTACCCTAATATTGATTGGGTGAATGTTTCCTCGAGGCAGGACGTGGAGGTCAAATTTCTGGATGCCGTAAATGACTGCTTCCTAGAACAGCTGGTTCTGGAACCAATGAGAGGAGGAGCTATTCTAGATCTAGTCCTGAGTGGAACACAGGATCTGGTGTAAGGAGTAACTGTGGCAGAGCCACTAGGCAATTGTGATCGTAATATGATCACATTTGACATAATTTCTGGAGAGAGAAAGACAAACAAAAGTACAGCAGTAGCATTTAACTTTAAAAATGGAGACTATAACAAAATGAGGAAACTAGTAAAAAAGAAACTAAAAAGCCCAGTTGCAAGGGCTACAAGTTTACAAGAGGTACGGAGACTGTTTAAAAGCACCCTTCTGGAAACCCAGATTAAATGCATCCCACAAGTTAAAAAGGAAGCAGGAAGACCAAAAATCTTCCACTGTGACCCGGTATGGCACTTCTTATGTTCTTATGATACCTTGGGAAGCGGATTCCACACCGAGGGGCCTGCCACAGTGAAGGCCTGATTGCTCACCGACTTATGGCATGATCCCCAAGCGGTGAGTAGTTTCTGAGTGCAGAAAACAATCCGGGTGAGGCTCCAGGAGCATGTCTTGAAAATAGTTAGGGGGCCTATACCGTTCAGGGCCATAACAACAAGCAGTACAATCCTTTAACTAAAAGACTTGACTAAAATGTCCTTGATGCTGAAACATGCAACTGGGGATTCCTAGTGAGGATCACTTCACACTCCAAATTTTGTCCTGCACCAGATCCACAGCTCTTCTGCACTGGGATTAACAAATTTCCCAAAGATAGCAGGCGACTTGGCCAAAAAGAGGTGCTTTTAGCACGGCAACTCTCTAAATTGGATTATTTACCAAGCAAGCAACTTAAGTGAAGGTCATCCAGGTGAACAAGTTCTCCCAGACTTATTGTAGGTAGATGGAAAAATTTATGTCAATCCAGATAGCGCTTCATAGGGAGCCACTAAGGAGCTAGCCAGAGATGGACATTTTAACACAGATTCGGTTGCTAATGCTCCTAATGCAGACATTAGTGCTCAGGGACATTATATGGATTTGGCATCAACTTGGTAGAATTGTTAGTTCCAGAGAGTGGTGGAACAAAGGGCTCTCAGATGGCCGTGGCAGACACTTTCCTTGGTTGGCCACAACAAGGAGGAAGGCAATAGCAGACAGAGAGAGGAGGAAAATGAATGGGGGGTACTGGCCTTGAGTGCGAGGGGAGCACAGGCCTAGCCTTGGTTATGCTCCTGGTTCAAGAAAAGACTTGGCTGCATAAAGAAGCTGAAATAGTGATATTGTAATATTACATTTGTAGCCACTGGCTCTTCTTTTATAAAAAAATGTCACTAAATTCACTAAATTCATTGTCGGCGCACCCGAAATAAGACACAGAGACCTTCATTGGTTTTCAAAACTGGCCGCACTCCTTTTATTAACATTCAAAAATGAGGCCGGTGGAGTAATTGCACTGCAATTCCGGATCCAGTATGCTATGCTAATGAACTTATTAACTTTGGTGCCGGCGTGGATGTGCCTTCCAGCGTCGGCATCTTTAACAAACAACCTCCCCCTTTTCGACAGCACCGTGGCTCTGGCCAAAAAAAGGGGATAGGCCCAACTCTGGGCGCGAGTAAGGAGGTTGGTGTTCGCGGTCAGTGGACAGCGCATGTCCTTTCTGACTTCCCTGCGTCACGCCTCCCAGGGGTCATGACCCCAGCGTGTGCTGTGCCCGCATCACTCTGGTTGTCACACCCCCATCTCTTAAGGAGATGACTTCCTATGCTATTCCTATCCTATTTAGCCTACTATAGCATACTAGATCCCTGCCGAATGCGACAAATAATTACCCTAAGATTTTAAATATAGATTTCCCTTTGTTAAGCATTCTCACTTGTTGTACAAATTACCCTATTTAAGATATAATCAGATGATTAAAAGTAGCATAATTAAAGCCAATCATGATCAAAACAATCTGAACAAATTATTTTTGTTAATATACTCAACAATTATGTTCCTATTTAAACCTACTTAGGACTGTAAGGAGGCAAAAACACGCGGCCCTACGAAGTAGGCTACCTGCCAAAATTCCTCCTTGGTCCCATAAGGGCAACTAGTCTAAAGATCACAGTACTAGGGGAGAGGTGGGTGGGGCTGTTTGTCTCCTCTTCTGCCGCCGAATGATCTGCGGCGTCGGCGTGGCCCACCCTTTCTAACAAGGGCGGGCCAGTCCCTCTAACAGCACTCTGCGCCTCCGCGCATGCGCATGCCCTGGTTGCCTCGGCAACCCGACGTTTCTCTGGCCAGGGAGCATTCTAGGATGCTCCCCGCCGCGGCCCCTCTCTGTGCCTCCCCGGGGCACAACAAATTCCCCGTCGCCGCCATGGCGGCAGCAAAGGGGACTTGTACAGTGTAGGTGCACAATCTTTCAAGATCTATAATGTATTCCCTCACTTAATGCTTAATTCAGGACTCTCTGAATCTGTTCAAGGCTGCATCTATTCTTGTGATTTTGCGCTTTGTTCCAAATGCTTATTTCTCTGTATGGGCTCAGTTTTACAAGCTACCAAGGTATTCTGAGCATCATTCTGATCTCATTGAGAATGGAGGATGCTTAGCACTTCCGCTGAGAGCTTGGTCCTTTGCTGAATCCAACCCTATAAAAATGCACTCCTTCCAAATATGCTTTTTGTCCTGGACCTATATTGACTTAAGTTCATGCTCCCCTTTTAATAGGTCTGTTGCCTTTATAAATTAAGTAGCTTTGTGGTGTCCACCATCTTTTCCTCATGCTGCATTGCAGGAGGGGGCGGGATACAAATCTATAAAATAAATAAATAAATAAATAAATGCTGTAGAATATCGTTCAACTAGATCTTATGTCCATTAAGCTCTGATCTGGCCATTTAAATAATCTGTTTTTAAACATTGGGTGATTTCAGATGTTACGGGTGGGCGGTTCACCACAGTGGATCCCCGGTGGGGGTGAATGAAACCACCACGCTGCGGGGCCAAGAAAAGCCCCAAACAGACGTGACGGGACCGGGACCACGACCGGGAATCAGGCCGACACATCACGGATCGGGGCAGCGCAACAGACCACGGCCCATCCCCGGCCGTGGTCAAAACTCCCAGAAGACACCGGGCAGGGGAGGGACACACACATGGCCGACTGAGGGCAAACGAAGCAAAAAGGCACACAAGGGAATGCCCGCACAAGGGAAACAGGAAGGGAGGGGGGAAGAGGGAGAAGCGGCCGACAGGTACCGCACTCAGCAGGCGCACACACACAGCAGTCCCACAGCGCAACACACAGCACGACCACACGCCCGGGCACACACACACACACGCACACATGGGAGCACACACCCAAGGGAAAGGTCGGGAAGGAGGGGCAGGGGTGCCCGGACAAAGCACAAGGAACAACGGGAGCAGGGGGAGACACGGAAGATGGGGGGCACTGCAAAGGGGCAGGGCAGGACACAGGCTGCAGCAACCCGCCACCCCACAGCGCCACAGTCCACATAGGCGCCCCCACAGCAACACAGGCAGTTTCGGAAAGGGGGGGCCAGGACCAAGGCACGATGGGGGCCTGCAAGGCACAGCCAGCCCAGCGGAGATGGTCCAGGAGGGGAACGCGGGCCCCACAGTCACAGAGGAGCAGAGGGAGGGCAGCCAGGACAGACGGAGAGGTGCTCCAGGTCCAACGACACGAAACCCCCCCTCGGGAAGCACCATGGCCCAGTCCGGGGGGGCCCAACTGCCAGGTCACACAAGCACCCAGGATGGGGGGGGCCCATACGGGAGCACGACACCGGGGGGGCCGGGAGGAGCACAGGGGGTCACAGGCTGCCGCTGGGGGCCACAGCGGGCCCGGGGCCTGGGTGCCCCGCCC
>QEPC01007499.1:3548390-3652232 GCA_003113815.1 Sphenodon punctatus | reverse complement strand
CTAACCTGCCCATCTGCATCGATGGAGTCACCATCCATCCTGTTCTCCAAGCCTGTAGCTTGGGCTTCATCTTTGATATGCACCTCTCTTTTAAACCTTACATTGACTCTTTGGCCAAATCCTGCCGCTTTGCCCTCCGTAACATTGCTCAGATCCGCCACTTTCTCTCTACCTCCTTGGCCAAAACCCTTGTTCATGCCATGGTTCTCTCTCGTCTCGATTTACTGCAACCTCCTCCTTGCTGGCCTCCCTCGCTCTCACCTGTCCCCCCTTATTGCAATCCAAAACTCTGCTGCCAAGGTCATTCACTCTGCCCGTCGCTTCGACCATGTGCAGCCTCTCCTCTTCTCTCTCCGCTGGCTCCCCATTCCTGAACGTATCCTATTTAAACTCCTGGTTTTCACATTCAAAACACTCCACAACCAAGCTCCCCCTTACCTCTTGGACCCAATCTCCCTACGCACTCCTGCACGTGCTCTCTGCTCTTCCTCTGTCCCCTCCCTCACTCTCCCTCATTTCTCCTGCTCACCTAACCGCCTTCGACCCTTCTCCCTTGCTGCCCCCCATGCCTGGAACTCCCTCCCCACCCACATCTGCCTTGTCCCCTCCCTCCGCTCTTTCAGATCCCTCCTCAAGACCCACCTTTTCCTCACCGCCTTTCCCAATGTCTGCTAGACGTTCCCTGTATGTCTGCCCTCCTCTGCAGACTGCTGCAACCATCCTGATTGTAACCAAGCCAAGCACACGCACCTGAAACTTCGCATCCGCTTGAATGTTATTTGTCTTCTCCCCTGTCTCTCCCACTGTCCCCTCTCCCTTTCTCCCCCTCCTTGTCTTTTAGATTGTAAGCCACAGGCACGGACCACGTCTATTTCTATGTTTCTGTACAGCACCAAGTACATGACTGGTGCTATAAAAATGTTTATAATAATAATAATTAATAATAATAATGTCTGAAATCACCTAATGCAAAGGGTACCCAAGACCTTTTCCTCCCCCAACTCACTGGATGCTCCAAGTCTTGTCTGTAGTTCCAGCTATCTCCTCTTGTCTTCAGGAATACACACATTCTCTGTCACCATCAAGGTGCAGATTACAGAGACCATTCTTCTCAAAGAAGGGCTAAATATGTCTTTATACCAGAATCTGTCAGCAGTGATTCTTGAGGCACATGGAAGGATGCTGTGCAGTAATAATGCTGTGTTAAATTCAGTGGGTCTGCAGAGCCCCTGGACCTTGCTGACCTGAAAGAACTCTAGACTCCAGGATTTTATTATTACATTTAATTTAAATGATGCCCTTTTTCAAAAGAGGGTGCAGGGCAGCTTACACCAAATAAAAAATACAATATAAAATTCAAAACAGACTCAAAAAAGCACTCACGTCCATCCTTCCCATGTTACCTTACCTCATTTAACAAAATAAATTAAAACAAGTCCCTTTCCACATGTATGTGCTCCCACCTCACAAGGGGCATCATGACATAAACTTCCCCCTCCCCCTCTTGCCCATATCCCTCTCTCACAAGGAGCCGTGACAACCCGCCCCCCCACTCCTCACATGCCCATAGTTCCATTTTCCTACAATGACATAAACCCTTCCCTTCCCCCAAACCTCATAAACATATATATTCACCCCTCCCCCTTAAAATTTCAGAGTAGTGCAAAAAAGGGTAAGGGAGTAGAGGCTTTCAAGGGGGCTCTTCCACAGCTGGGTAACACTTCCAAATGACACAAAGCATCTGGCCCCATGTCCACTGGATAGGAGAAGGGAGACAAAACTCAGCAAGGCAAGTTCTGCTGTAACTTGCTCAGTGTCTCACAGCTCCACCCCCCCCCCNCCGATTTGAATTTAGAACCCTTCGGTGGCAAACTCCACCTCCTCCTCCCTTTCCCTCTCAGTTGGTGTTCCCCAAGGCTCGGTCCTTGGCCATCTCCTCTTCTCTATCTACACCCTGTCCCTAGGCAAACTCATTGCCCCCATGGCTTCCAATATCACCTCTATGCTGATGACACTCAACTCTATCTCTCTACTCCCTCTCTCTCTCCATCTGTTCAAGCTCGCCTCACCAGTGGTCTCTCTGATATCTCTACCTGGATGTCTCAACGTTAACTCAAACTCAACATGGCTAAAACTGAACTCCTTATCTCCCCCCCCCCCCCCATTCCCATTCTTCCTCTCCCTAATCCCTGTCAAGCCTTATTGACGGGGTCACCATCCTTCCCATTCCCCAACTCCCGTAGCTTAGGCTTCAGCTTTGACTCACCCCTGTCTTTTAAACCCTACATCGATTCTGTTGCCAAAACCTGTCGCTTCTCCCTCCATAAAATTGCTAAGATTGCCCTTTTCTTTCTGTCTCCTCTGCCAAAACCCTTGTTCATGCCCTGGTCATCTCTCGCCTCGATGACTGTAACCTCCTCTCACTGGCCTCCCCCGCTCTCACTTTCTCCCCTTATCTCTGTTCAAAATTTTGCTGTCAGGGTCATCCACCTTGCCCGTCACTTCAACCATATGCAGCCCCTCCTCTCCTCTCTTCACTGGCACCCCCTTCCTGAATGAATCCTGCACAAGCTCCTAGTCTTCACGTATAAATATTCACAACCTTGCTCCCACCACCTTTCTGCGCTAATTTCCCTCCGTACTGCAGTCCATGAACTCCACTCCTCCTCTATGCCCTCCCACGCCTCCCCTGCTCCCCTAACTGCCTTCATCCCTTCTTCCTAGCTGCCCCCCATGCCTGGAACTCCCTTCCTGCCCACATCTGCCGCGCCCCCTCCCTTGTACCTTCAAATCTCTCCTCAAGACCCACCTCTTCTGCTCTGCCCTCCCCGACTCCTCACTCTCCTCTCCTGCTGATACCCTCCATCCAGTACAATCTGTTACTTGAGGTCTATGTAGTCGTATCCTCACCACATGGACCAGCCAGCCATCATTCTCGATGTAACCAAGCCAAGTGCGTGCACCTGGGACCTCGCATCTTAGTGAATGTTATACTCCTTGTCTCTCCCTCTGTTTAGCGCAGGGACCGTGTCTATTCCATTACTTTGTCAAGCGCCAGGTACATTGTTGGCACTATATAAATGCTTGATAATAATAATAATAATAATAATATTCATGCCTCCATGCCTCATTGATATCTAAACTGTCATGTATCTGGTAATACGATAAAGAGGATGATGACTGTGAGAGGACAATGTGATTAATGTTGTTGATGAAGATAATTTATTTACGGCTTTTGTCAAGAAGGAAATAAAACTTAAATAAAATAAATAGGTACGTAGAACAACAATCGGGTGCAATAAATACTATAGTATTTTGAATTCATTACTTTGACTCTTTTCTTTTGAGCCAGGTAAGCAAGCAGATTTGAATATTAAATCACCATCAGGGAGTGATTTTTCAGTGACTAGATGTCATGACACTGTATCTCTTCTGGTCCATCCAACTTTAGGAGAGATTAATGGATTGATCCTTTTAGGTCTAAAGACAGAATGCCTGGCACAAGTGCAAAAAGTAATGGCAAACACCTATTTTGCCTGATCCACAAGGGCAGGTATGGTTTATTCTCCCACCTTCATGATAGAACAGTGGACAGAGCAGGGGGCATCAATGAGAAACACAGCCTTGTAACCACTTCCTTTAATTTAGGATTTTTGATGCTGGTTAGAATCAAATCATCATGACCGATGATAATGAAAATGGAATAGTGCTTCTATTAGGGGGTGAAATCCTGATCTTTGGATCTCTAGTCTATATAACAGGTTAGATAACTGCATGGTAAGGAAAATACAAGTCCTGCCTCCTCCCCCCCTGAAGACATTTGTAGTTATGATTGTCCCAACCAGAGAATCTTCCTGGGATGGGGTGTATTGCTCTGCGGTGTTTGCTGAGCAACAGGGAAGCACTGGTGTTAAACATTTTTTGGCTAGATTCTCTGAAGTCTGTAGCTAAAATGGACACTTTTTTCTGTGGAACACTTCCTATAATATGAATATTTATTACCGATGTCTAATTACGTGGAAATAATTGCTTATTTCCCCTATTACAGTAAAACATTGTTTATCATCTTCTGCTTCAAGTGACAGGTTTAATTATGAAATCAGCTGACATCAGAGCAGTAAGTGAAAGCAAGTGAGCTATTATGTGAATTTCTTTCTTAAAGATAATATGTTATTACTTTTTAAAGTATTGGAAGTAGATTAAAATAATATCACTGTAACCTTTAGTCAGGGACCTGTGTTCCTTGCATTTTCCCTTTAGTGTAGGGGTGGGGAACCTTTTCTCTTCCATAAGAAGTGGAAGAAGGTGGAGAGGAGTATACCACGAATGGAGGATAGGGGGGGGATAGTCCAGATCATGGATCTATAGATCCATCACTTTTCCCTAAATGCATATGCCGTCATCTCCACTCTCTTTCCCCGAGTTCACTCTTTCAGTGCTTGAAGGTGGGAGCTGGATCCTTGGCCAGATCCCAGAACTAGGGGTGAAACTCGATCTTGTTTTGTCTTGATTCTCAGCTCAATTTCTGCAAGAATTGAGAAACGAGAAAAGCCCCGGTTATCGACCTTTTCTCAATCAAGAGTTTCCTCTCAATTTACTTACCAGAGCCATGTGTGTACTGCATCCCATGCTGAGTCTTGCTTGCATCCCACATCTGTCTGTTGTCTGTCTCTTTCTTCTTTTTTCTTTTCTTGAGCTATCAACTCCACGCCGGGGGAGAAAACAAAAAAACCAAACTGCGCGTGCACAAATGGCCACTGGGCCATTCTGTGCATGCACAGCACTTGTCCAAAATGGTGGCAGTGCTGCCAGTGTCATTTTGGAAAAGGGCTGCGCATGCACAGAACAGCCTGGTGGTTGTTTTGTACATGCACAGTTGTTTTTTTCTTTTTAAGCAAGATTTCCATGAAATTTTTGCACCGTTAGCGAGATCTTCTCAAGATCTCGCTAAGAGTTCTCGATTCTCATGAGAACCAAATTGATTCTTTCTCCAGCCCTACCCAGAACTGATGAGGGGCTAAATAAAAACCAGCTGTGTGCTGGATTTGGACCCTGGTCCATGGCTTCCCCACTCCTATTTTAGTGTATGTAGCATTCAGGGTTGAAAGTTAATCGGTGCATTTTTTACACTGTCTGCTGACATGGCAGCTGGAGTAGGGAATTTTTACTCCCTGCTCTCCTGCCATCATTGGTTGTTAACAGAAGTGATGGCAGAGTGCCGCAATCCGGACCGGAAAGCTGCTGGCAACAGTCAGGATTGGCTCTAATAAATTTATTTATTTATATATTTATTTATTTATATCCTGCCCCTCCTGCCTCAGGCAGTTCGTGGTGACTAACAATATCATAACAAATACAGTAAAAATATAAAAACAACAATATAAATTACATAAGTATGCAACGTTAACAATTACAAATAGTGTGCCACAGAACATCAACCCCTCCCCCCACCCTTCCAACATCGAGTGTGGTGACGGTTGGACTGCTAGGCTGGGAGCTGCATGAATGTGTGGCCGGTTGGCCCCATGCCATGAGGGGCAGCCATGGTGTACCCAATCTGAACTGGGCTAGGGCAGGCTATAACAAATGTTATAGCCTGCTGTCACCTGCTCTGGCCTGATCGGGCAGACAGTAGCCCAGGCTGTGACCCTGGAGGTCTCCGGAATCACAGCCTGGACTAGCCGCTACCACCCCTGGGAGAAATGCCAGACAAACATCTGGCAGGGCTCCAACAAACATGATAGTGGCCATGGGCAGAGTGGGCCCCAGCGGGCCTAAGTGAGCTGCTGTCACATTTGTTAACACCCATTGCTGATGAGGGGATGACCAACCAGGATGCAAACTTCGGTTGCTGGAAGTTGGGAATGAACAATAGGGAAGTTCTCTTTACCGGCCTGACCAACTTCACTAATTGCCATTGATGGACCCATCCTGAACTTATCAAATTCCTCTCTGGAGTCAATTATACTGTTGACTTTCACAACATCGCATGACTATGTGTTCCACAGGTTAATTATGTGTTGTGTGATCAGTTTAAGTTTCAAGCAAATAGACCAGTTGCAAAGATGTTTTTAACACTTCAAGCCAAAATTTGTTAAAATGTATAAGTAGGTTAGTGGCTGGCGTTGGGTAGAGCAGGCCTTCAGATGTGAGGGCCCGCTCTACCACGGTCGGGGTAGGCTTCCCTGAAATGTGGCAGGGCTAAACCCGGGAAGTGCGCTGACAGGGAGCCCAGCGCACATCCTGGGTTAGCCCTGCCATGGTCCAGGGTGTGCTCTGCCTTAGCCCATGGTGAACATCTGGAAGGGGGGGAGCAGACATGATACCACTGCCTGTGACCGTGCCGGAGTAAGCATGGCCATGGGCGGTGGTGTCATGTTAGGGTATTTTCAAAGTCTACGCTACAGTCTTAAAAGCCAAACAAAATAGAATGGAATTTCTACTTGACTATATTAAAACATATGCAAGGATCAACATCTAATTAGTGCAGGTTAAGCCATAGTCAATTTTCATGAAATTATCCCATTTTAATTGAAAAGCCTGTGATTTTTTTCTTTCTTTCATGGACTTTAAAAGGAAATACATTTAATCTGGGAATTAAACATTTTGCTCAACTTTTGTCATGATGCTTACCTTCAATAGAAGCCCATCTAGTTAAAGAGAAACATAGCAACTAATATCCTTTCGCTTCATAAAATCGAGCACACAATTTATTCCACCCAGCAGCTAAATTACATTGTTGACATTTCAAATGGAGATGGATGATTTCATTTCTTGCTACTCTGGCATCTTTCACTGTGCGGAGTCAGAGCTGCACTGCTTCTCCAACAGCGAAAGAAGTAGGAATATGAGGTAGGTGAAATAAGTTGTTGACTATTTGATCTGAAGGCAGTGGGAAAAGATTCAGGATCTGCTGGTAATTATAATATACACTGAAAAGTCCATTTGCTTGGCATTCTGTTGTGAGATAGCCCCCCCCCCACCCCAAATTGCTTGTACAGAAGCATTTTCTCTGCTGTCAAGCATAATGCAAAACAATTAAATGCAAGTCAGAGCAGCAGTCTGTTTTTTAAATGTAAGCCCAGTGAAAGCAAGCAAGATATATTAGTCATTTGTAAACCGTACAAGTTTAGGTCGGTGGCTCAGAAGCAAATTCTAACACCTATGCATTATGGCTATTCCTGTTCCAGCTTTTTGCATTAATGGGTTGTTTTCTGGGTACTTATTACATTTTTCTAAACTCCAATTAAAAGTAAATCGGGGTCTTTTTTAGCATATAAAATTAGTTGGCACAAAAGTGTTATAAGCTGACAATTTCTGCAAAATGATTTTTTAAATTAAGAAAAGAAACCTCTAGGAAAAAAGGGTTTCTTTCCATCCCATTTCAACAAAGTCATTTTCTGAAAGTTGCTACTCGTTTAAACAGCTCTTCCATTTGATGCCTTTAATTTAAGCCTGTATGCTGAATGGAAGCAGGGGTAAAACAAAAGAGAGAAGATCAAAGCAGGAATATATTCTGCTTTGAGAAATAGACGTGCCGTCTCATTAGTATATTTATCTCAGCAGCGCTCTGCCCAATTAGCTTCCACTTGGCTTTTCAATTATTTTCTTTTTTTCGTGGTTTGAAATGCTGAACAATCTTTTTTTACATTTCCTTGATGACAATTTTGTCTGGATCAGTTTTTCTCAAAAATGTCTCCTAGGTGGTGTTGACTAATGATTTAATGAATTTGCATATTATCGCTTTTGTCAATAAGTTACTACACGTATGGTCATTGGCCACAAGAGAAGGTGCAACAGGATGGCAACAGAGTATGTGAGAGAAAAGTGTGTGGCCATCGATGGAGTGGGGTGGGAGAGAAAAGAGTGGATCAGAGTAACGTCGTAGCGGTCATAAAGGTGTCTTTAAGCAAGTGCCTCCCCACCACATCCATCACCCAACCATCATCATGTCGCAGGGCCAAATTGGCGTCCTATCCAGCCCTGCAACATGCATGATTGGTGGGCAATGAGTGGAGAGGCTCTTGTCCAAAAACACCAAGAGAATGACATCTCTCTCCTCACTGACAAATACATTTTATTCTGTATTTGATTTTTGTCTTGTACCTGAAAATAAATGCTTATAAGTGAAAACAAACAAATTACCAATCTAAAAAAGGATACAGAATTATAAAATCCAACACACTGGGCGAAAAGAGCAAAAACTGCAGGAACACAAGAATCAAATAAAATAGCAATTGTATGGGATACAATTAAATATTTGCTTCCTCCCAAAATTGTGGCAATCCGTTGATAGCTTATCAGCTGATAAAATTGACACCTTATAAGATAGTGTGGAAGATTCTCTGTCTCACCAGAACCACGGAGATATAACCTTAATTGAAAAGGAATTTTGTCGTATTGACCTCTGTGGGCTGCTGACTTTAACATTTGAAACTGCAATTGCACAAATGCTTTACAAGGAGATGAATGCGCAAGCTTATCCAAATATGGTTCAAATAGATGGGTGGTTTTAATTCCAGAAAGCCAAGGAGAAAACCTAGACTGATGGATCTCCGCCAAATCCCCTTGTTGGGCAATGCCTAACACTTTCCACTTCAGTCTACCATTCCGAAGGTAAATTGGAATAACTCAGAGGGTGGCAAGCCAAGATGCAATAATATATCATTACTAGTTTGCACCGAAGAAGATACAAAACCAAATATGGTATTTTTGAGTTCTGATAAGGTTGAGGAAGGTGGCCGTGGGATATTTCATTAAGTTTAGACCACTATTTTATTTAAGCAGCTGTATACAGACCTTCCCCCCCCCCCCCCCCCCCACAACTATTTGCCCTACCTCAGCTGTGAAAATGAACTAGGGGTAGGTTTGGGAAGAGCTTATAAAGACCTCAGAAATTATTTTGAACATTCACACACACACACACACACACACACACACACACACACACCCCTTCACTCCCACCACCACCACCTCCTCCTCCCCCCCGAACTGATCCTTTTAGCCATTGGGGCTGTTTCTGACTTGGTGGAAAAGAGGACAGAAGTTCAAGTTTCTCTTCCATGGTTCGTATTTCCATGCACCAAACACCTCTTGTTTTTGCCCAAGTACAGGCTGGTAACTCTACAATGGAATGAAGTGAGTTGATACTCCATTTTCAAAATAAGCGTACAGAAGGGCACAGCATATTTTCTGTGACTTCAGACCCTTGTTATGCGATTGACCATAATTAGTAACTTTTGAGATTTTCTTTGCCCCCCCTCCCCCCATGGATTTGATGTAAAAGTTCTACTACCACACTTGAAAGACATTAAAAACACAGATGAATAAGTTTGTGAGGCTCACATACACAAGATGTGTTTTGTGTCTCATATTTTTGACTGGCTATACTACATCTTTATTATTATTTTTATAGCACCCCCCTGCCATGACACTGAGTGCTTTACATATAACACAACTTTTAATCCTCACAGCAACCCTGTGAGGTAGGTTAGGCTGAGAGAATATTGTGACTGGCACAAGGTCACCCACTGAGTTTTTAGCTAAGGCAAGACTTGAACTGGGATCCCCCCCTACCTCCTGTTCCAAATACTGTGCACTTAGCCATTACCCCACACTGGTGTGTAAGGTTGGAGAAGGGCTCTGTGCAACCATGGAAGTCCCTTCCATGCCTGAGGATGGTCCTTTTATGCCCTGAAAGCTTGCTTATTTCCACCAACAGTAGTTGACCCAATCAAAGATATCTCAAATCATTTTGCTTCCCTCTGTCACTTGGGACCAAAACAGCAACCACACAATCTCTCTGGATCTCATAAATGGGTAGTATTAAACTTGGTTGCACAGGTAGCTTTAATTTCCTTAATTGTAAAAGTTGTTTTCTTACCATACAGAAATAGAAAAAGGAAAACAGAGAAAGGAGAAAATGAGCAGTAGAAAAAAGTAGAGCAGAGAAGAGAAAAATAAATAAAGGGAAGAACAAAAGGCAGGAAAGCCCTTCAAGAGAAAATCTGGACCAACAGTGCACGAAAACACAGCTGAAAACAATTGTAAGCCCTTTGGAACTGGTAGCAGTTCCAGTAACCCTGATCAAAGTCTTGTCTCTTGCTCTGGTGAGAACCCTTAAACAGAGAGGCTCTAGACTTTGGGCACTGCTGAGGACCTTTCAGCTGAGGACGAGAGGGTTCCTTCCCTAGTCTGTCTAGGGGTGTGCATGTTGTTTTCGTTATTACAATAACGATAACAAAAATTGTTGTTTTCATTTTCGTTATTGCAATAACGAAAATGACAGCCGAGAATAACAATAACGAAAACGACAACTGAGTACAAAAAACGACAACTGAGAATACTGATAACGGTAACGATATCGATAACAAAAACAATAACAAGAAACAAAAATGACAATGTTGTTATCATTGTCATTATTATTAGTGCTGTGGCAGTTTTGGAGGGAAAATGTAGAGGGGGAGGAGGGAGCAGACATCTTGGAGTCTTAACAGGGTTGAACTCTTGAACTGTGCCTGTGTTGGGAGGGGCAAGCAGCTCAGCAGTATGGTGGATGTATCCCTGGCCAATGAGCAACACAAGCAGGCCCCAACAGTCTCATGGGACTCTGTGATTGCTCAATGCCTGCTGCTTCCCACAACCAATCAGAGGGGCTTTGGGGGAGGACACTGCAACCCTTTTTAATGGTAGGGCCAGGTTTTTTCTCTCCGTTATGTGAGAGCTCTGCTTGTCAGGTTAAGTTTACAGAACTGTGGTGCTTGCACATAAAAAATTCTCCCTAGCCCTCATTGTATTATTTATTTATTTATTTATTTATTAGGTATTCCCACCAATTTTCTTCCTCATACCCTACATTTTACCTTTTCCCTTTCCCTGCCCTTCTCCCCCTGTACTTTATATAGAGATAGGTAGTATAGATTAGATGTAGATATATATTATAGACATATAGATTAGATTAGAATAGTTATATAGATAATTGATTAGATAACAGTTTTCCTTTCCCCTTCCCCTGTCTCCCTTAGATTTAGATAAATATGAGTTATGCACAGGAATCAATAATGATACTGATATCAAAAATAAATTTTTTGTTTGAAATGGTACCACTATCAATAACGGTATCAATAACGATAACAAATAGACACCGATAACAAAAATGATACCAATATCGATACTGATATAAAAAACAATATCAAAAATGATAATAAACAACAAAAACGACATCGTTAATAACGATAACAAAAACGACATTTTTGAATAACAAAAATGGAAAACAAAATGACATGAGGGCCTAGTGCACACCCCTACTTGTCATGAGTGAAACTGTATCCTCTCCCCTCACTCAGGCTGTTTTTAGACGAGTGAGCGGTGCACTCTCGCGTGGTTTCCAAAATCCCACGAGACGGGATCAGATGAGACGATGCTGCGAGTCACGCACACAGGAGGGGGACGTGCATTCTTTTCAAGCTGCGAATGAGCTACCTCGATCAGACTCCTGGTCAGTTCGCAGCTTGAAAATAATGCACGTACCCCTTGCATGCGCATGACTTGTGGCAGCATCTCATCTGATCCCGTCTCGTGGGATTTTGGAAACCACGCACGAACGCACCGCACGCTCGTCTAAAAGCGGCCTTAGAATCTAGTTTCCTGTAATTAAGTGAAGCATGTGCGCCTGCAACTTCTCAACCTCATAAATGTACTCTCACCTCTCCTGATGGTCACCTATTCCTTGTCTCCCCCTCCCTTGTCTTTTAGGTTGTTTTTACATGGATGCCCCCCCTCCCCACTGGATGTGTTGGCGGGTGTGCGCACAGAGCAGCTGGGGTGTGTGTCCTCGCCCGTGGAAACATCATGGGCGGGTGGAGGTGTGTGTGTGCTCCTGGCACACACCCATCTCTACCTATCACCCACCCACGGAGCCATCTGACAAAACAGAGGAGGCTCCGTGGGTGTAGGTGGGTGGAGATGGGAGTTTACCTGTGGGAAAAGGAGCACACCCACCTCCATGCGCCGCCGGCACACACCCATCCCCCCACCCAGTGGTGACATAAGAAAATGGCCTTAGATTGTAAGCCTGTTGCCGGTAGGAACATGTTCATAACTATTGATTTACAGTGATAGGTACATTGTTCGCACTATATAAATAATAAATTACTTCTCCTTTCTCTGTTGAGTTTTTCCTTCTCTCCTTTGATTTAATTCCTCCATTCAGTGCCTCTCTGATTTTGGCTTTGGCTATTTATTTTCCCCCTCACCCCTTTCTTTCTCTGCTTTTCTCTCTTCTTATTTCCTTCTCTGTTCTGTTTCTCTTTCTACCCTTTCCTTTTTTCTTCCTTTGCTTGTTTTCCCATCTTATTTTTCCATAATCACCTCTTCTCTTCTTTGCTCTTCTCATTGCAGCTGCTGCTCTGCCTGCTTTTCAGTCTCTGACTGCACACTTGCTATGTGAGAAGAAAGGGCACACTGAGGCCGATTTTAGACGAGCAGCTGGGATCAGGCGCGGGACCGGCAAAACAGCCACGGCGCTGTTTTAGACGAACCGGAAGCGGAAGTTGTGCGCGTGATCCGGGGCCGCGCATTCTTTGCCGACCGCGAGTGAACCGCCATGATCTCTCTGGGGTGACATACGCGCCTGGAAAATAATGCGCGGCGCCGGATCACGCGCACAACTTCCGCTTTCGGTTCGTCTAAAACAGCACCACGGCTGTTTCGCCGCTCCTGCGCCTGATCCAGCTGCACGTCTAAAAGCGGCCTCAGTGCGGGGTCTAATTTTCATAATTAGGCTCCACCTAATTATGCAAATGTGTACGTTTACATAAAATTTATTCCCTCTGGACAGGAAGGATTCCCATTCTCCACTCCTCCGAGCGGCCATAGACAAGCATGGCCTCCAATGCTCCCCCCCACCTCCCCAGCCAAGCATCTACCACCANGCGCATTCTTTGCCGACCGCGAGCGAACCACCCTGATCTCTCTGGGGTGACATACGCGGCCGGAAAAGAATGCGCGGCCTCGGATCACGCGCACAACTTCCGCTTTCGGTTTGTCTAAAACAGAGCCGCGGCTGTTTCGCCGCTCCTGCGCCTGATCCAGCTGCATGTCTAAAATTGGCCTGTCAATGCATCAGGAGACTTGAGATCAATACAGGCTTTGCTCTGATAGGGCTGAGCCCCCTCTCGAGTCTAAACCTGTCCACCTGCCACTGATGTTTACCCAGTATAGCAGCTGTTGCTACCATCCACAGTCTCATGCAGAGTTTGGGGGTAACTTCACCCTGATCAGTATGGAAAAATGCTCCTGGCCTGACTTCAGCCTGTGCAGCAGTATGCTGAGGATTTCTGTGCAGCCAGTCCAGCTTACCCTAAAACCATGCAAAAGGCCTGCTAAAAGCCATCCACAAAGGAGTTAACTTCACTTTTCTCTAATTCTCATGGAGGACTCTTTCACCAATAGAGAATGGAGTGACACATGTGGGAATTCAATAGCAGGGTTTCTCGTGCACACAAGGACATGTGACCCTGTCCTCCTCTCTACCAGCAGCAGTAGCAGCAGTTCTGGGTGGGAAGAGAACTGCGGTACTGCTGATGGACTGGGGAGGAGCTGCTGTTTCCCCACAGCAGTGCCGTCTGCCAGCAACAGCACAGCCTGCGGGAAACAGACACACCGGCCTGCCAGCAAACAAGTCCACATGTATTTTCTCACAGCTAATGCAAACTCATTTCCACATTGTTTTTTTCTCTCTTTTCTTACATTGATGAATGTGTCAAATGGTAGCATGTCCAGTAGCCACAAAAGTATAATAATGAAGTATGTATAACCAACCTATGTTATCAGTGTAGCCCTGCAGATATCTTGCAAGCATACAGCCTTCTGACTGTGCCTTGATGGCTCAACTGTTACCAAGTGCAGTCATTCATTGTTAAAATATCATTCAACCTTTCTCCATGTGATATGGGACAACCAATGACCAAAGCCACTAGAGTTACAACCCCATTATTGTCTCTAAGGACTGTGAAATTGAACCCGGGCTTAAAACCTTATTGTTGCTGCCTGATATTGTGCTTTTATCCCATAGAATCTACAAGGGCTGCAGCTATCTCTGAGGATTATGGAATTAAGCCCAGGCTTGAGTCCTTACTGTTGCTGCTTGGTATTAAGCTTTATCCCATAAGATCTGCAGAAGCTACTGTGACTATTGGATGTGCGTTCTTACCAACCATACTGGTAAATCGGTGGCAGAATGAAGCTGCATAATGGTGCACTAGTCCACAAGTAAATGTTAACATTTAAATGAACATTAACAATGTAAATCAAAAAATAGCAAATATACCAGCCCATATGTTGCGGGCTCACATAAATGTGCTGATAGTCAGTCATGACAACAAAATACCCATGGCTACTAATGAGGGTCTTATACAATCTATTTGTTTATGTTAAAAAAGGTGTCCATGAAATTAAATCATTTAAACCAGATGGAGCTTGCGTGCCCAATTTGAAAATCCAGAAACTCTCCCTCCTCTGTAACGCTTTTATATGGTTACCTCTGTCTTCAGAGATTATTTCCAGCACCAGGAATTTTAATTCTGATGGCGCATGTTGCATATCTGTGAAATGTTGTACCAGTGGTTCTTTGAGGACCCCACATCTGATATTACCCACATGTTCCAGGATTCTCACTTTGACTTTCCTGGAAGTGTATCCTACATACATTAAGCTGCATGGGCATACAATAAGATAAATCACAGATTTAGTTGAACATGTCAAAAAATGTTCAATGGGGAATTGATCCCCTGTGCTGGGATGTATAAAGACCTTGGTTGGATTACTATACCGGCAAGCCCCACAATTACCACATTTGAAGTGACCTTTGGGGGGTGAAACCCCTGCTATGGTTCCTCTATTGAATTGCTCCGTTTTGGTTCCTGTATGAACCAATATATCCTTAATGGACCTGGTCTTCTTGAGTGCAAAGAGGGGTTTCTTATTGCACCCTGGTATATTGACAACCAGGTGCCAATTTTTTTAAATGGCTTTTTTTGGATCTCCCCCACTCCTAGGTTGAAAGTTAAAGGGGAGACCAACCTATCCACACTTGCCCTAGCCCGTGGTACAAGAAGTGATTCCCTGGCATGTCCCAATACTCGAAATAAATTCTTTCTGAGTATCCTTTCAGGGTAGCCTCTTACTCGAAAATCTGCCAGACACTTATTGGCCTGTTGCCTGAAAAGCCTGTCATTACTGCAGTTCCTCGTTATTCGGATTAAATGGCTATAGGGTAAATTATCCCTCAAGTGCTGGGGGTGGTTACTGCTGTAATGCAGCAAGGAATTCACATCTGTCTCTTTTCTATGTGTAAGTATGCATCCTCCCTGCTTCCCATTTCATACAAATGTCCAAAAAATGTATTTTGAAATGATCGTATTTCAGATCAAAAGCTATGTTAACCATACATCCATTGAGGTATGCATGGAAATCACGTAATTCCTGTATGCTGCCTGTGTCCACACAAAAAAATAGGTCATTGATGTAGTGCTTATATAGAAACACATGCTGTTTATACTGGTTGCGAGATTCATCATAAATAAACTGTTCCTCAAACCTGCCCATAAAGAGGTTGGCTATCTCTGGGGCTGCTGCACATCCCATGGCAACACCACTTTTTTTGTAAATAAAGTTGATCCTTAAATTGGAAACAGCTCTTTGTGAGTACTACCTCTGCTAACTGCATCAAAAATGGAGGAGCTGGATGATCTATGAGCTGACATCCAGAGTGTCCTGTATTACCTCCAGGGCAATTGCTTGTGAGATATTAGTACAGAGAGCTGCCACATCCATTGTTACCAGCAATATTTTTGCTGGAATTGCTTGCCAATCTATATCATTTAGGATGTTTAAGAAGTCTTGTGAATCCCTGATGTAGGATGGCAATAAAGGTACAGAAGGTTTCCAACAGGAATCCAAAAATTGAGACAGGGGCTCCAAAATGGAGCTGTTCCCTGATACTATAGGGCAGCCCGGAGGATTGGCCCTATTTTTGTGGATTTTTGGCAAAATATAAAACAATGGTGTCCTGTTGTTACTTTCCATCAGAAAATCATGTTCCTTTTTATTAATGTGGCCCTCTACCCAACCCTCATATACTATATATTGGATCACACCTTTGACTCTTTCCCAAAACTGGATGCTGACCGGTTCATAGTACATTCTATCTTGTACTTGGCGTAGAATTTCCTGTTCATATTTATCTTTGTCTAAAATGACAATTGTGCCGCCCTTATCGGCTGGTTTTATAACTATGTTTGGATCCTTTCCAAGCAATTCTAAGGCTTGTACTTCCACCTGACTTAAATTGTGCCATACATTCTTATATGATGAATCTATTCATTCCAGTTCTTTAAACAGCATGTCCTCAAAAACAATGATGTGCGAATTAGTAGTAACAGGCAAAAAAGTGGATTTTGGACAAAAACTTTTTTCACTTGGTGGAAAATTGCTCTCTGCTCCAAACCATTCCCTCAATTTGATTTGTCTAATGAATTTAAATATCTCTACTCTGCTAGTGAGTTTATTATAAACTGGTGTTGGCATGAAGGATAAGCCACGTTCCAAGACTTTTTGTTCTTAACATCCAGGAGGTAATGAGTGGTTGTGAGGGGCCAATGAATGTATAATGATTCATCTCTTACAGTTGTTGTGATGTTATGTTTGTTTGACTCGGCCACTGTGGAAGGGGGCATCCCCTGAAACACGTCTGGCTGGTTGGCGGGTAGCTGAAGGCACATGCTACACAAGCCTACACTGGAAAGAAAAGACCATGGTCACCTCAACATTCCTCAAGGAGTCAAATCTGAACTTTTGATGCCTTTCATTCCTAATTGGAGCCCCCAGGGGAGGGGGGGGTTGTTTGTAGTTGTACATAAACATGTTCTTTTTCATGCTCTGCAATTTTAACTGGTATCGCATCTATGAATTGGGAAATAAACAATCCCTTTTATTGCATACACTTATAATGGAATAATTTGCACAGTTCCACACTTTGGTATTACCAGTATAGCCCAACATAGTTTAATTGGTGGCCTTTTAGAGCCACAGCTCCTTCACCTATTCAGTGCATGTTTGTGGGGATGTGTTCCCTTTGGGGGTCAGGACTTAGCCCTTTTTGCTCATCTAGTTCAGCCCCCTGCACCACTGCAGGACCTGCCACACCTCAACTATCTGCACAGAGAAATCTCACCAATAGCTACAAGTAGAGACTGGAACCAACCAGAGCACACCAGTGCTTGAAATAATTTTAGAAAAAGAAGATCTAGATGTCCCAAATGTGTGAGCAACACCCATGCTACAGGGGAAGGTGAAAAACCCTCAGAGTCAGCAGCCAATCTGTCCAGAGGGAAAATTCCTTCCTGACACCAAATATGGCAGTCTGTTAGACCCTGAGCATGCACGCAGGCCCCACCAGCAAGCATATGTCCACGATGCTGTAGGCAGCGGATATTCTGCGTGGAGGAGAGGACTGGACTAGATGACAGTGAGGCTTTTTCCAAACCTTCAGTTCTATAATTCTATTATTCTCTATTCTTGAGGATTCATTTCTTGTGTTTAGACATGCATCAAGGAAGACATGTTTGTGTGGTCATACAAACTCAGGTTTGGGGCTACAGCTATGTGGCCAACATAACTGCGTGAAAGTTTAAGGACTGGAAAAGATGACTTTCGGGCAAATGATGAAAGTTTACAAAATCATGAGCGATGCAGTCAAGTAAATAGGGAGTGGTTACTTGCCCTTTCTCAGGATAGCAGAACAAGGGGGCACCGTTTGAAATTAACTGGAAGTAGGTTCAAAACAAATAAAAGTATTTCTTCACTCAGCATACAATTAACCAGTGTGGAATTTGTTGACAGAAAATGTGATGAAGACCAATAGTGTAACTGAGTTTAAAAAGGGATTAGGTAAGTTCTTAGAGGACAGGTTTAATCATAAATGGCTATTAGTCAGGTTGGTTGTGGGATCACCCCCTTATGACCTGTGGTGCTCTTCGCTGAAGCAGCCAGTGCCGCCCCTGTTGGACAAGGGGTGCTGGGCTGGATGGATGGACCATTGGTTTGACCCAGTATGGCACTTCTTATGTGCTTAAAACCAAAATAGTTGATAAGTGTTTATAAACAACAACAGCAAAACCCCACATCCCAGTATCTCAGGTGTAGAGTGTCAGGTACATCAGAATTTCACATCTTCATCTTGGTAATTCTAAGCAGTTGCAAACATTGGGTGATTTCAGAAGTGACGCGTTCCAATTCACCACAGTGAATCCCACCCCGGTGTGAACGGATTCACCGCGGGCTGTGGTGACACATGCGGCCCCAACAGAAGTGACAGGATCGTGACCACCGCCCGGGGGCAATCAGAGAGAACATGGGCTGGGGGAACACAACAGACATGCAGTGGAGACGCGGACCGCAGTTCGAGCCCCAGAATGCACCGCGGCTGTAGGTTTCCGTTCAGAAGTTACTTTTAATTCATCCATGCCGTGGTGACCATTCCCCACACTTCTGGATCTCCTCCCGTCCTGACCTCACGAAGCGTGGTTAGCTTCACCCCGGTCCGAGTTTGACTGTGGTGAACATCTGGATGTGAGCAAACAGACATGCACGGCGCTTTCATCCCCCCCACGTTTGACTGACGTTGACTGTGGTGGACATTCACCACGTCACTTCTGAAATCACCCTCAATCTGTTAAACTGAAGATGCATTTCAAGTTATGCATTTTGCATTCAGGTCTGAGTAACAGCATGCCTGTTATTTTGTTGAGCAGCAATGATGCCTGTAATAATACTGTACAAAGTGATCAGTAACATGCTCACAGTCTCTCACTTTCTGAGTGAGAATACATTTGCAAATGAAATTGATGCTTTTTGGAAGTGGAAGTTTCCTCTTCCATCAGTTCTTTCACCTGACTTGCAACTATTTTCTTTAACTCATTTACCGCCCCTTTATCCAGTTATTAATTAGGACTGTATTATTTATTGACACATAATGGGTATAACACAAGCCAAGGAAATTACTCTAAGCATCTTAAAATCCAGCATGTCAACTCGGCTGTGCCTTTGTGTGTCTGCTGTTAAATACAATCCAGCAAGGGTGCATTCAAAGCCTCTCTCTCTATAAGGCTGCTTACTCATGTGTTGAGTTTCACGTGGGATTCTATCCCAATTGAAATTAGCAATAACATACGATTCCTGCTGGGCTGCATGCTCACATTATTTTCTTTCCATTCCTTCCCCCCCCCCATGAAGTCCCGTGACCTTAAGGGATCCGTTAGAGGATCTATGGACACATAATTTTCACGTAAGTTAAATTCACATTTAACTCAGCCCATGCAACGCATTCAAATCTCCCATATTACAGAACTCACCCTATGGACACATTCAAATCTCACGTAATACAGAACTCACATAAATGTCAGAGCTGGATTTCCCTGCCCTGGATGAAACTCACATTACTTTCCCTGCCAAATGAATAAAGGTGGATGCACAAGTTACGAAATATCACACAAGATACAAAGTAATAGGAAATTGTGCAACATGGGCAAGCAGCCTAACTCTAAGGCAAGGGGGGGGGGGAACCTGAGGGTGAAATCCAGGCCACCAGTCTCTTACAAACTTTTGGGGTCCTACCCTCAGTCTCGCTGCTGTTGCTTCCCTGTGAGGGGCACTGCTAGGTTGGAATGGGCCCGGTTCCAAAGATGGAATAAGCCCCCCACCTTTGGGAAATAGCTGCACCAGGGGGTGTTTCCCCCCTCCCCCCCACTCGTGGTTGCTGATGCAGCTGCTATACTCTTGCACTCTGCTGCTTTCCTGAACTTTCCTACTCTCTGAGCAGTTTTCTGTTCCAGCTTCTTGTTCCCTAGCTGGCGAACAGCTAGGGGTGGCGGGTGGGGAACCAGGCCCTTGGGTGCTTCCTTCTTGATTGGGAGGAGGGATCTGACTCTTCTAATTACTCACTTATCAGTGCCTATAGCTCGGGCCTGATGTAGCCAGCAGTAACAGGGGGACAGAATGAGCTCCCCATTTCCAGCCTTGAAGAAGTTGGTTGAGGGATTTGGTTGCCAGATGTGATCCCTAGAGAGGAGTCCTGGGCAACTGTCCTCTCCCCATCTCCCCCAACAGCCCTGGTAGTCATGGCTAATCTCTGTCTTCGTGTCTGAGCCCATTGTCTGGATAGATTGTGTACAGGACTTTCCACTCTTAATTCCATGCCTGAGTACATATTCAGTCTTAAATACCCTTAGTAATCTTGCTATTCGATGCCTTTGTTTGTATTGGGTGTTTTTACACACACATTTCTCCTGCATGTTTGCTGTTACATCCTGAACTTTCTGTGTGTCTAAATCACTCATCCAGATCTTAAACATCCGGCTCTTTGAACTTCTGCATAAAACTGCTGCCAGAACCTTTGTGTGCAAAACGTTCTCCTGGTAAACTGCTTTGCTCCAGGCAGCTGTAGTTACTTGGCTTCCATGGCAATCTGCCACGTCTACAGCTGCGGCTACTTTAGGCTGCCTCAGGGCAGTGTTTGTGTGAAGAATGCATCCAGGAACTGCCTCAGGGCAGTGTGTTACTGTGTTTGTGAAAAATGCATCCGGAACTTATTTGTGGACTTTTAAACCTAGAAGATTGAAACATCCAGAACTTTGTGTGTGTAAAAATGCCCATTGTTTGGATAATGGCCAATATAGAGGATTCTAGTTATAACATATTCTTAACTACAGATATATTACACCACACTAAGGCTATATTTTGGGGAACTGTTCTATCTATAGACTTGTAGCAGAGGAAGATTGGAACAGCTGAGATGCTGGGGTAGATGAATACTTTTGCTGAAGATAGATTGGTGGAGAAATTTATGTAGGAGCCACAAATGATCTGTGAATCTTATTATTTTTTTCCTTTTATGATAGTGACATTTCTATTCCCAGTTTAAGGAGGTTGGATTTATGTATATATCTTGTCTCACATAAGATGAGAGTCTATGTTCCCGAGTAAGCACAATCTGATGAAATATAGTTTTGTTGCATTTTGTATCATTTTTATGGGAAACTGTAATAAAGGAATGGAATATATAAAGAGCCAATGCAGAGCCATGCAGCTACAATGAAAATCCTAAAGCAGCATAACATCGGAAAAGATGTTCCTTAATGTAGCTGTGTAATTCTAGAAGGCAAAAGCAAATGGCAAAACAAGTTTTTGTTGGGGGAATAAAAGCTTAATTTTCCCAGATTGCATTTAGATTCTTTTAAATGAGAACAGACCATATTTTTTTTTACTAAGAAATTGCTCTAACTTGGAAAATGTTACTCAAAAACAATGCTTTTCCATTGAGATCTCTATAGGTATGGCTGTCCAGACATGACATGACAAAACAAAATAGTTCCAAGCATCCAAACTAATGAATCCTGATTTCCTAAGAAGGAACAATGTTCAGTTTAAATCAATGGTGGTGTTTTTATTTAATTTATTTATTTATTGGCTATAAGGGGACCATATTTTCTCTCCACATGAACTTGTAACAAAATTTTGTGGCCCTCCTCTTGGAATTCCGTCCCTCTGCCAAATTTAACTGAAACTGGCTTCTGGGATCAAAAGTTACTAAGGAAACACACACACCATATAAGAGTTCTTTCCATAGGAAACCAAGCTTTATTTATTTTATTTATTTATTTATTTATTTCATTATATTTCTACCCTGCACCCTCCTGCTCACAGAGCAGCTTGGGGCAGCTTACAAAACATATAACAATAATAATAAAACAAACACAAAATATACAATTTAAAATTCATTAAAAATATACAAAAAGTGCAGAACCCCCCTCCCCAACCCACCCTCCCCATCTCCCTCTCCAAAGACCCGACGGAACAGCCAGGTTTCACACTGTCTTCAGAAAGAGGGGAGATCCAGGGCCAAGCAGGCCTCCGTCAGGAGGGAATTCCACAGCCTGGTAGCCGCCACCGAGAATGCCCTCCCCATCGTTGCCACCCGGGGGACTTTGAGTCAGGCGTCCCTGGCCAACCGCAGGGGCTGCAATACGATCTGGGGCCTGAGGGGGTCCCACAGGTAAGCCGGGCCCAGGCCGTTTAGGGCTTTGTAAGTCATTACCAACACCTTGAATTGGGCCCAGAAGATAATAGGCTAAAACGTCATGTGTTGAGTTTATCAGACACAAGTGAGAAAATTTGGGGACACAAGGGAGGTGCCATCGGGCAGTGAACAGCTGAATACTGTGGTAGTGTTGTGGACAAGGTTGGTGCTCATGCTGCAGGACCTGAGAATACCCCAAGCCTCACCAGGAAAGGAGCGTCTACACTTGGGTCAGCTACCAATGTGTAGACATTTGCGCCAACAGCACTCACTGGATCTGGATCAGTGTGGATCAGTTGCAAGAGGAATCTCATGCTAGAGTTTTCTCCAGAAGAGTTGGTGCTCCAGTAGGATATAACTGGGGCCAAGATAGCCAAGGACCTTGAGGGCTTCAAGGACTCAGAGCCGCCACACCTGGGAGTACCTCCTGACATTGCCAACACCAGTCCCTTCGGCGCTGAGCCCATCAGCACTGAGGCAACCAACACTGCTGCTGTGCTCATCATCACATTGTTATTGCCCATTGTCAGCACCAGCGAGGCTGCTCATCAAGGACCTCTCGGCACTGGGCCATGCTCAAGGCTCAGGCTTGGGACCATTGGCACCATGGGTGCCACCACTCCAGCAATTGATGTAACAGTATACTATGTAGTGTGGCACATAGACAGCTCATTCCTATGCCTAGAGCAGGATCTGATCTCGCTTTCCTTGGCACCGGATGCAGTCGGTACAAGGCCGGGGCTGTGTGGTGTGATTGATGCTCTGCTGGAGCAAGATTGGGTAGCACCACATGACCCTGTGCAGGGGGATCCCCCAGCACAGGAGATGGATCACTTTCCCCTATCACCACCAACTGACTTGTTGCCAACAGGTTTATTGATTAATTTTTATAGATTATAGATTGGCAACATTTAATTTTTATTCCCTGGGTTGGTCAGCACTAATTTAAAGGAGAGAAATTGAAAGACAAGGCTGAATAATATTCAGATGTTTTATTTGATATGATTAAAAGATAAATTCCCCAAGTTATATCAACAGTTGCATATATGATTACTCCAATTATAGATATCCAGGCAAACAAAACATATAATCTCAAAATAAAAAAAGAGCAAATAAATCTTCCCAGGATTCATAAATGTTATCTGATACTGGTCTAAAATTTGCACTACCCCTTCTAATAATTACCTAATGAGCCAAGTTATATTTACCCTGCATTCAGGACTCCTGGATGGATGTTAGATATTGGATGATGATGTAAGCGTTCAGGTCCAGACCAGGAAGTGAAAGTAACAGAGAACAGAGAGGATACAAGAAGGCAAAGAAGTGAAGTAAAAATATCACTTCCCTTTTTCTCCTTTAATTTTAAAGGTTTTAGTCTCTCCTCCCATGTCCACCCAGGATATTACTTGTTCCAATGAATCTAGACCTAATTTTAACCAACAATAATCCCAAATACAATTGTCGCAAATTCCTACATCAATAGAGTTAACCAATATTGCTGCAACTTTAACAGGTTTGGAGTAAACATAACCATTTTAAGGCGATGGTCCATAATGCCCCACCCTGGCGCCTCCTGTTGTTATCATGCCATCTGGTAACATCTCTTACACAAGTCCTTCTAACCTTCCTATATTTCTCAACCCATTTCTAATAAAGAACCTATTTCTATATTATTTCTCAGTCTGACTCATAAATTCCCATTTGTATTCCATTTCTCAGCTTCAGCTTTCAACTTTCATCTACTATAACTCTAAACTAAACTAACTAAAAACGATTTAACTAAAAAGCAAATCATTTTCTTAACAAACAACTAATAAAAATATAATAAATCTTAAAATATGAGTAAATCAATATAAAATCAATCTTTAAATCAATCACTGTGTAAATGTTAATGTAAAATTTTGTGTGATATATAAGTAACTGCATAGACCTACAGACCTGAACCTATTGGCTGAACCTATTGGCTGTATCACCTCTTTGACATTTGGGCTATAGACAAGAAGGACCACATAGCTCTTACCTTGGCAAAGGGAATCCTGGAACCCTTGAATAGGGGCATTTAGAGTTAGCCCACCATGGTGCCCCCAGTTGACATCAAAACGCTCTGGATGTACCTGGTTCCTGAGGTTGACCACGAGTTCGTGGTGACTCATCCAGCCACAGCGGTGGCAGAGAGGGCTAAAAGGGGGGAGATCCCATCTCAGCCCCCAGATAGGGAGGGGATGAGAACAGATGAACTGGGGTGTAGGGTTTACTCAGCAGTATCTTTCGATATGAGGACGGGGAATTATCTGACCCTCATGGCTTGCATCTGTTCTGCCCTATGGGCCATAGGGCAGCAGCTGTTGCCTGCTCTCCCTGAGGGATATGTAGAGGAGCAGCAAGATGCAGCTGCTGGGGATGGCACTGAGCTGTATAGGCACAGATCCTATGATGCATCAGTCTCGAGAGCCCACATACAGCAGCATGCCTGGCTGTGCTCCTCTAGGCTCTCTTCCGAGGTCCAGTGTTTATTCAAATTTGTACCCCACCCTTCCGGTAAGGCTCAGGGCAGCTGCCAGTATGTGGTAGAGAACCTGCCCTTTGACAAGCAGGGGCTATTTGCTATCACTACCAATCAGGAACTGGGGCACCTAAAGACTAACTAGCATGGCGAAATGGATGGGTCTCAAGCTAGCCCTGGCCACATCCTTGTCCCACGTTTCTGGGGGCCCCCTGCTAAAGTGACCCCAGCATCTCACAGCAGGTCTTCCTTCCAGGCCCCACCACCATCTTTGCCCCCATGCTTTCCTCAGACGTAGGTGAACTATCGGCATTCCCCACAGGTGCAGGGTTTCTGCCATAGGGGAGAACAAACACCCCCCGCCATGCAATGATCCCTCTCCTTCCCTCAGCAAAGAAGTGCTGTTAGCACTGGCCTTATGCCCCCATGGTTAAATCTTGGGGTCCCTTTCTTTGGGTATAGACTGAGAGCCTTTGCAACTGCCTGAATGGTCATCACCACAGTTTGGTGGGTGTTGTCCACGATCACTGAGAGCTACTGCATTCAGACCTTGTCTCAAATTATCCCATCACTCAGAGGGTGTGATGTGTTCAGCACCCTGGATAGTTTCATTTTATAATCCATCCTGCTTATCACAAATTCCTGTGTTTCACTTTAGAGGGGACACACTACCAGTTTGTGGTTTTGCCCTTTGGGCTCTCCGATCCCCTAAGGTCTTCATGAAGTGTCTCTCGTCCCAGTGGCAGTGGCCCTCTGCAGAAGGGGGTTCTTTATATACCCGTACCTGGATGACTAGCTGTTTAGGGCCAGGTTGTCTCACAGTTTGAGTGCTGAAGGAAGGATATACTTTCCTCTCCAACCTGGGGATCCTCATTAACTATGAGAAATCCTCCCTAATCCCTACTCATGTCAAGTTTTATAAAGACTCACTTGGGTGCTATAAGTGTCCGAGCATTTACCCCAGGTGACAGAGATCGTGTCATTCGGGACAACTGTTTTCACGTCTTGGGGAACCCAAGCCAAGATTACCTTTTATTTTACAGATTATTGGGGCTTGTGGTGTCGACAACATTCATGACTCCCCTGGTCTGCTTGAGGCTATGTCTGCTGAAGCAGTGACTAGGCCCCTGGCTTGTGCCAGGCTTTGGCGATGCAGGACTGTGACCAGTCATGCTATAGGGAATCTTAGACAGACTCAAGCAATGGACTGTCAAGGACTGTCTGTGGAGGGGTGCAATTCCAGCAGCTGCCACCACACCTGGCACTTAGTACTATCCTAGCTCAACTGGGGGATGCTTTCTGGGGACATCTCCATAAATGGAACCTGGTCTCCCCAGGACTTTCTCTTATATATAAACATTCTAGAACTGAGAGCCATCCAGCTGGCCTTGAGGGTCTTCGAGCCACTGGTATGAAGACACTGTGTGCATGGACAATTTGGTAGCCATTTTCTACCAAAACAGGCAAGGAGCGGGTCACTCCTTCCCTCTGATGCACAAGCAGTGGGAATGGTGCCTGCCTATGGCAGTATTCCCAGTGGCCGCACATGTGTCAAGCCAGGACAATTCGGAGAAAGACTGCCTCCGCAGGTCTCCAGTGCTCTCCCACAAATGGGTTCTGTAGCACTCGGTTTTTCAAGCACTGGTCTGCAAATGGGGCATGCCAGTGTCAGATCTCTGTGCCTCAGAGCGCAATATGAAGGTACCCTGCTTCTTCTCCAGAGCAGGGGAGGATGAGGGTTGTGAGGGGACACCTTACTAGCTCCCTGGCCAGAAGGCTTACTGTACACCTCCCCGACCATTCCCCTGATTCCCCAAATACTCCAAAGGTTGCAGAATTCATGGGGAGACAAGATTCTGGTTGCTCCAGACTGGCCAAGGTAGTAATTGGTACCCAGAGCTAGCTTGGGGAGCTCTCTAAGGGACCCAGACCTAATAGCCCAGTAAAAGGGGCAGCTGTGGCACTAAAATCTAAATTCCCTGCACCTGATGACTTGCAGGCTGTGCTGTTGATGCGGATCTTGCTAGCTAGCACATGAGTCTCCACTAGGGCTTGTTATGAGGCCAAGTGGAAACAGTTCAGAGCCTGGATAAGAACCAGGGGAACACAGCAGCTAGAGGCTTCTATTCCAGACATATAGGACTACATGCTTTACCTTTTGGGTGGAGGTCAGTGTCTCCTCTTCAAAGTCTGCTTAGCAGCAATTAACGATTTTTTAGGGCCCAATTAGTGGTGGGTTGGTCTTAACCCCCCCACTCCCAGTTGCTTGTTTCTTGAAGGAGGGAGTCACGGAGTTTCCCCCAGCCCAAGTGCACTTCCTGGGTTGGAACCTTAATGTGGTTCTGCGGACTCCCCTTTGAGCCCGTGGCCTCCATTTCAGTAGATTTGCTCCCCTTTAAAATGGCTCTTTTGGTTGCGATTCCATCAGCCTGTAGAGGTGTGCACCAGGGGT
Source organism: Sphenodon punctatus (assembly GCA_003113815.1). Taxonomy (NCBI): domain Eukaryota; kingdom Metazoa; phylum Chordata; class Lepidosauria; order Sphenodontia; family Sphenodontidae; genus Sphenodon; species Sphenodon punctatus. Next base: position 3,625,142 of record QEPC01007499.1, on the reverse strand, counting down.
CCATGTCATTTTTGTTTTTGATTATTTGTTTTTGTTATTTACATCTGTCATTTTTGTTTTCATAAATATCAAATTGTCTTTTTTGTTTTTGCTTTCGTTTTCATTTTCCATTGGTTTAAATTAAAAACACAGTTTTGGCTGTAACATTTTTGGTTTTCATTATATTTGGCTGACTCCTAGAGGTATTGTTCCTCCAATGTAAGGCATTAAATGTACCAAATTCCACAAAGATTGGATAAAGGAATTCAATTTTATTAGCAGTTGAATTATATTATTTTGCAAACATTATCATATACATTCTTAGCTGTAACTTCTTTGCCTCACATTTAATGTAGATGGAACTAGGCAGGTTTACACCCCTTCCTATATTTATTATCTCTGCCAACTTTCAGAAGGATTGGATAAAGGGTCCTGGTGGTATAAGCAATTAACTTGTAAGTGTATGTCTGACTGTAACATCTGTGTAGTCCAACCAGTGTACATGAAATGTGGCAGAGCTGTATATCACACTTTCATGATTATATTTACCAAATATCAGAAATATGTGATAGAGGATCCCAATTGTATATGCCTGCACAGCATATGCAGAGAAGGAGCCTATGCCAGGAATTCTCTTACATGTCACTTTGGTATAAGATCTATTTGTGATGTCAGTTGGCCAGCAGAAAGGTCAACCAAATATCCTCATTCTGTGCTGTGACCATCCCAACTTCTCTCCCCCACTTTTTACTGGGAAGTCAGAAGCATCTGTTTAAGAAAGAGCCAATAGAGATTCTCTTATGTCCTCTGTCACAGTGCTGCAGGATGTGATTGTGATGATAACTGGCCAGCCTGGATGTGTAAACTATGTCTCCTGATTTTGGGGATGCTATCCACAAAGTCCCAGTTATGTCCCTTCTATGCCTGCCTCAGGACCGCCCCCTATGCCCGCCTCAAAGCCACTACCGATTAGTCCTGTAAAGCCAGAAGCATGCAGTAATTGGCCAGTGAATGTGTCTGTCAGTCTTTTGGGTTGCTCCATGTCCTCCCTCCTACAACCTCCCTCCACCTGCCATGCCAGGTGCCTGCCTCTGACTGGCACTGCATGTGCTGCTATTTATCTGAATAATGGTCTTCAAGGGGAAAACTTCAATTGCTTATAAAATTGGGTCCCTTTATCAAATTGACCCATAGTTTGACAGAGATGACAGAGAAGGTATATGATACAATTCTGCAAAATAACCTGTAAATAGGATGGAATATAAACATGTTACAGCTGGAAATATATTTTAAAGTTAATGTCTTATACCATCAGGACCCTTTATCCAATCTTTCTGAAAAGTGGCAGGATTGTTAATCTTGTAGAGGGACATAATATTCCCAGGCTTCATGCACATTGGATGGCAGATAAAGAAGTTGTAGCCATGAATGTATATGGAGCTTTTCTTAAAATCACAACAGTCAATTGCTTCTTTACTAGGTTCTCTTTATCTAATCTTTTTGAAACTTGATACACATTGTTCTCTCCATTGGGGGCACACCCTCACCAAGTTTCATCAGAAGTGAATAAGAAACAAAAATGTTATAGCCAGAAATACGTTTTTAAGTGTTTTCCCTTTATTTCAAAAACAAAATGTTGTTTTCATTTCTATTTTTGTTGTTATTATTTATTGTTTTTGTTATTGCAATAACAAAAATGATAATTTTCATTATCACTCTTGTAATAATGAAAACAACATGCACACCCCTATCAGCCAGGAGAGTGAGCAAGTTGCAGGCTTTGTCCTGCAGGCCATTGTAAGTGGTGTTCCATAAGGAATGGGTGGTCCTGAGGCCACATCCAGCCTTTCTCCCCAAGGTAATTTCTGAGTTTTATCTTAGCTAAGTGATTTCCTCCAGTGCCCTTCTCAAGGGGAGAGAAGGCACTCCACAAGTTGGATGCTCGAAGGGCTCTGCTTTACTATATATATAGGACAAAGCATTTCCAGAGGACAGATGCCTTATTCATCTCTTTTGGGCTGGGTCACAAGGGGGGCAGAGCTCCAAGCAGTCCAGATTTAGTTGTACCTGTACTGTAAAGAGTTTTGAGGTGGTGGGGCTTCCAGTAACTAAAGAGGTCAGGGCCCATTCCACCCGAGCCATGGCCACATCAATTGCAACTCTGGGACATGTCTCTCTGGAGGACATTTATAGGGTATTATTATTATTATTATTAACAAACATTTATATAGCGCCAGCAGTGTACCTGGCACTTTACAAAGTAATAAAATAGACACGGTCCCTGCCCCTAGGGCTTACAATCTGAGAGACAGGAGCTGGGGGAGAGACTTAGGAAGGGGAACAGAGGGAGAGACAAGGGGTCTAACATTCATGAAGATGCGAGGTCTCAAGTGCACGTACTTGGCTTGGTTACGATGAGAATGACAGCAGGCAGGTCCATGTGGCAAGGATAAGGGTAAACAGATCGTAGGTATAGGAATAGTGGCTCAGCAGGATAAAGAGTCAGACAGAGCAGAGCGAAAGAGGTGAGTTTTAAGGAGAGATTTGAAGGTATGAAGGGAGGGGGCAAGGCGGATGTGGACAGGGAGGGAGTTCCAGGCATGGGGGGCAGCAAGTGAGAAGGGACGAAGGCGCTTAGGGGAGCAGGGAAGGCGTGGAAGGGTGAGAGAAGGGACAGAGGAGGAGCGAAGTGCACGGGCTGGAGTATGGAGGGCGATAAGTGCAGAGAGGTAGGGGGGAGCAAGGTTGTGAAGAGCTTTATAGGTGAAGACTAGGAGCTTGTGCAGGATTCGTTCAGGAAGGGGAAGCCAGTGAAGCGAAGAGAGGAGGGGCTGCACATGGTCGAAGCGACTGGCGAGGTAGATGACCCTGGCAGCAGAGTTTTGGACAGAGATGAGGGGAGAAAGGTGAGACCGGGGAAGGCCAGTGAGAAGGAGGTTACAGTAATCGAGGCGAGAGATGACCAGAGCATGAACAAGAGTTTTGGCAGACGAGACAGAGAGAAAAGGGCGAATCTTAGCAATGTTATGGAGGGAGAAGCGACAGGATTTAGCAACAGAGTCAATGTAGGGTTTAAAAGAAAGGGGTGAGTCAAAGATGAAGCCTAGGCTACGGGCTTGGGGGACAGGCAGGATGGTGACTCCATCAATAGTTATTGACAGTGAGGAAGGAGAGGAAGGATGAGGGGGGAAGATAAGGAGTTCAGTTTTAGCCATGTTGAGTTTGAGTTGACGTTGAGACATCCAGGTAGAGATGTCAGAGAGACAGTTGATGAGACGAGCTTGAACAGAGGGAGAGAGAGAGGGAGTAGAGAGATAGAGTTGAGTGTCATCAGCATAGAGGTGGTATTGGAAGCCATGGGAGGCAATGAGTTTGCCTAAGGATGAGGTATAGATCGAGAAGAGGAGAGGGCCAAGAACAGAGCCTTGAGGAACACCAACTGAGAGGGGGAAGGAGGAGGAGGCGGAGTTGGAGAGAGACACATTAAAGGAGCGGTCAGAGAGGTAGGAGGAGAACCAGTTATGGACAGAGCCACAAAAGCCAAGGGAGTGAAGGGAATCCAGCAAGAGTGAGTGGTCAACAGTATCGAAGGCAGCAGAGAGATCAAGGAGGACAAGAATGGAATAGAGACGTTTAGATTTAGCCACCAGAAGATCGTTGGTGATCTTAGCGAGAGCAGTTTCAGTAGAATGAAGGGGGCGGAAGCCAGATTGGAGGGGGTCAAGGGAGGAGTTGGAGGATAGGAAGTCAAGGCAGCGGGAGTAGACAACACGTTCAAGCAGCTTGGAAGCAAAAGGAAGGAGTGAGACAGGACGATAGCTAGAAGGGTCAGAGGGGTCAAGAGTGGACTTTTTGAGAATAGGAGAGACTGTGGCATGTTTGAAGGCAGAAGGGAAAGAGCCAGTAGAGAGGGAGAGGTTGATGATGTGCAGGAAGGAAGGGGCGACAGTGGGAGTAATGGAGGTGAGGAGGCGGGAAGGAATGGGATCAAGGGGGCAAGTGGAAGGGTTGGAGGAGGCGAGCAGAGAGGAGATTTCCTTAAGGGAGGCAGGGGAGAAGGAGGACATGAGAGAAGGAGGGTAGCCACATGGAGTTCCCCCTTGACTCTCATTAAGCGTGATGCTGTTGATTTGACTGCTCACAAGGAGGCCAGGATTGGCCACTCAGTATTGTTTTCCCTGTTTGCCTAATAAATGTTTCCCTTTTGTGTTGTGAGCTGCGACCCATCTCCAGGGTTTTCCTTTCTAATCTACCATTAGTGGGGCTGCGTGAGAGGATAACAAAGAAGAAAGGTAAGTTTCTTACCTGTAACAAGTTTTCTTCAAATTGTATCTTCTCAGCAAGTCCCAACTCCCTCTCTCCTCCCAGCTTGCAGTAGCTGTCGTATGAACTGAAGGGGAGTGCTGAGGCGGGGCCAGTGCTGAGACGCCAGGGGAGTGATGTTAGGGCATGGGAAAAGATTAAAAGGAAAAGTGCTTGCTGTAATCAGATTTGGACGCTAACGGGTGCCAAATGCTAGTAGTGGGACTTGACGAGAGGATACAACTTAAAGAAGACTTGTTACAAGTAAGAAACGTACCTACTTTCCTGGTTGCACCGAATGTCTATTTGGCCTGATTGCCAAAGCACGAGAAGACTCTCTCGTGGAATGGATGGGGATGAAAGCTGCAGTGCACTCATTTTGATGGTTTTGTAGGGGTTTTGTTGTTGTTGTTTTTAGTTCTAAGCAACCTCTCCAAAGCACCTGTCTGTTTTTAAAAAAAAAATGTTAAAGGCAAAGCAAGTAACATTATGAGGAAAGGTTGAAGGAAATGGGTCTATTTAGCCTAGTGGAGAGGAGGTTATGGGGAGACATGATAGCAGTCATCAAATATCGAAAGGGCTGCCCCAGAGAAGACGGCAAGGATTTCATAGCTACAGAGGGGCAGGACTAGAGATAATGTGCTAAATTTACAGGAAGGTCGATTTTAGAAAAAGTTCCTAACAGAATCAGAGTTAGAAAACAACTACCTAACAGGAAGAGCTGTGCGGCAATGGAACAAGGTGCCTAGGGTGGTTGTACGCTATCCATTTCTAGAGGTTTTCAAAAAGACTGGACTAGATCGGCAAGTGCTGCTTCCATCAGAAACAGAGCATTCACCAAGATTTGCGTGCCATGGAAACTTACCGGGTTTCCAGCTGTTTTTGCCATTTTCGGTTATTTTTCACTAGTTGAACAGGGCTGCCACCGGCCAGTCCCAAGCCCTGCGTGTGCTCCACAAGCATCCCCGGGGACTTTGGATACAAACGCTTGCCAACAAAGCTGGGAAGTGCTAAAAATTGCCATGAAAGTGCTGTAAAACTGGCATAAAATTGGTGTAAAAGTCCTGGAAAGTGACAAGAAAAATGGTGGAAGCATGAAAACACTGGAAACTGATGAAGTTCTAATGGACACTGGTAAGCACTCCTGAAAGGTCGGTATTTCCCTTCGGAATGGGAACTCTTGCTCTCATCTCAGCCCTAATCTGGACAACCATCTGTCGACGATGTTGTAGCTGTAGCCATCCTGCATCCAAACAGGGGGTTGGACTTGATGATCCTTGAGGTCTCTCCCAACTCTTAAGATTCCATGATTCTTTTATAATGTTTTTTTTCCCTTACAAATGGATTTTCTCTAACAGACTTTAATGAAAAGATGTACTTGAAGACACAAAACCAGTCCTATAAGTTTACTTCAGGTCACATATACATGTGGTATTGGAGTGATTCAGCAAGTGGAAAGTCCTTGAGCAGAGCTGCAGCAGGTAGCGTATGTGCTACCCATAAGTAATACCCACATCTTTGAGCACCTGACGTGGTACCCAGCCCTCCATTGGGTACCCAGTGCCTGAAAATGTGGGTATTACTGGGACGCCAATCCTGGCACCCATAGTTCCCCAGGTTCACTCACCACCCCACCAGGCTCCTGCTCTTCTGGCTGGTCACTGTTCCTACTTGTTGCTGCTCCCCAGGCCGCATTCTCCCCCGATATGGATCCCCTCTGGGAACAGGGGACCCATTAGGGGGGTGCACACAGGTGGGAAGAGGCCTCCTCGCTCCCCCTCCCCCAATCAGAAAAAGCCATGCGGGAAAGTTCCTTGCTCATCCGAGCAGTGCAAGAACGAGGGAGCAGCAGCCAGCATCCTGGTGGTGAGGTGAGTGAGCCAGGGAGTTGGGTAGCCTGTCTGGTTGTGTTCAGGTACCAGTTGGTTCCCATACATAACCGGGGCGAGTCAAGCACCCCAAATTCAACAGGGTGCCCCAATGGCCAGGTACCTGGTTGCAGCTTTATCCTTGAGAAATTTACTGAGTTGTGTATACGTGTGTGATTGAAGGACTCTTGAGACTAGTTCTACTTCAGAAAGAAGGTGGCCTGGATCTAGCAGGAAACATACCTTGTATGTGCACAAATCAGCTCTATAAGGGCCTGTTCTGAGATACTGTGCAGGGGGTTGGCTGGGCATATGTAAATCAGGGGAGAGATGGAATTAGAGGATCTGCAACTACCAGGGGCTTAAAAACTGGGGGAGATGAAAGAGACACATGCCTACAACTAAAGTTGGGGGCAGGGGATGGCTCTCTGTTGTGGTCCCTGATAATCCCCATCCATAACTCCAGTCCCACCCTAGCAAGCTTTGAGGGTGTTGGAGGTCATAGCTGTTGTCCTCCATCCCTTTGGACTGCTGACCACTGCCACCCAGTTGGCCAGTGGTTTTGTAGCCACTCTATAATTTGGAAAAGGGTTCACCCATCTATCAGTGTTGGGGATTCAGGATATGAATGGGCCCCAAGATTCAGGATTAAAGGGAACAATATACATTCTGGGGGCATGCTACATTCAAGCCAGATACAGTTAATAACCAAGTAGCAGATGAGTGTTCTCACAAAGCACAGCATTAGTCATTTTTTTCAAGCAGGAAGATTGACGGCAGAAAAGGCAGCTGGCATAGCACATCTGTGTAAGTCAGCAGCACAGAAGTCTAGACCACAGATACAAGCACAAACAGCTCTACCTGCTTCAGCATTAATGGTTTCTAACTGGATAAGTGAAGTCTCAGCAAGTGCAAAAAAGTTTGCGGTTTCATGCCTATGTAAATTAAAGTCTAGAGAGAGGGTGGTTGCTGTGTTGATCCCAAATGAGAGATGGAAACAAAGTAATTCAGATGTTATCTTTTATTGGATCAACTTCTGTTAATGACCATGTTCAAACTTTCAAGCTTAAGTTCACAGGGTCCTCCTTCAAGCATTACTCAGCGCGTTCTGACTTGTGACTTGGCAAAGGAAGGACTCTCTGTGGCCTGGAAACTTGCATACCCAACAGACGTTGATCCAATAAAAGATATCATCGGAACTATTTTGTCTCCATCTGTGTAAACTAAAGTAATGTTTGATCTCAGGACGGATGGAGGGCAAGGAATGGTGTAAAGTGATGGGACACTTGGTTGTAGTTTGTAGACAAAAACAAGTACTGAAAAAGCAGAGACATACAGGTGCTGAAAAGGAGCATGTTACTCATTGTACAGCTGGAGTAACCACACTGCTCTCACTAGTTAGTAGTTATTCTCCCTATAACGTACAGTGGAATTTAGTGTGCTTTTATTTTCCTTAAATGAACAAATGGAGCTATGAGGTGCGGAAGAGCTGATGATAAAAACAAGGCTTTGAGACTGAAATAAATTGTGGGATAAGAACTGCCATACTGGGTCTGATCGGTGGTTCATCTAAGTCCATAACTTGTCTCTGGCAGCAGCCAGTAATTGGATACTTTGGAGGGAGTGCACTAAACTCAGACAGATGTAGAGTGGTACATTCTCTTGTCATTAATTCCCAGTTTCTGGCAGTCAGAGCAGAGGTTGACTTGGATGAAAGGGTGGCGGGAATACTTAGCAAGTTTGCAAATGACACAAAACTGGGTGTGTTTAATTCTTAAAAGATAGAATTAGAATTCAAAGAAACCTTGATAGGTTGGAAATCTGGGCTGAAGTTAACAAAATGAAATTCAGTTGAGATAAATGTAAAAATTCTGCATTTAGGGAAGAAAAGCCAAAGGCAGAAGTATAAGATAGGGGATGCTTGGCTTGGCAGCAATACATGTAAGAAGGATCTAAGGATTGTGGTTGATCACAAATGGAACATGAGTCAGCAATGTGATGTAGCTTAAAAAAAAAGAAGAAGCTAATTCAGTTCTAGGCTGCATTAACAGAAGCACTGTTTCCAAGCCGGTGGAAGTGATAATTCCACTCTATTCAGGACTGGTCAGACCTCACCTGGAGTACTGTCCAATTTTAGGCACCTAATTTTATGAAGGATATTGACAAATTGGAGTGGGTTCACAGGAGGGCAACAAAGGGTAAGAACTCCTGGGTAGGGCTGAAATTTTGATTCTGAATTTTTTTGAATTCTGCCAAAATTGTTCATTTTGTTTCCAATTTATTTATTTTTTATTATTATTTTGCAGAAAGGAAAATAGCTTTTCGTTTCAGCTGTAGGACTGAAATTTCATTTCCAAAACTTTTCCATTTCCGCAACAATTGGCCATTCCGTTTTCGCAATTTTTTTCACAAAAAGGAAAATAGCTTTTCATTTCAGGCTGGAATTCCACAGGGGGACATGGTCCATCCTGTGTCGGGGTACCAACCAGGTTGCCGTTCCACCACCTGTGGGGCTTAGGGAAGCCCGCAACTGATGTTCAGGCGGCAGGCCCCATCCCCTTGCCACTCTTAGCGCCCCACCCCCTGCCATGACGGGAAGCCATGGTGGGTCACAACAGATGTGTTAGCCTGCTTTGACCCATTTGGAAAGGCCTTAGCCCATGCTGTGACTTTGGTGGTTTCCTGAGGTCAGAGCTCAGGTTAGCTGCCGACACAGTCTTGGGAAATCCTGGGCCAACATCTGGCAGCATAAAAGCATTTGTGCTGGTGGCCCAGAGACCACAATCACATCTGTTTTTACCCAAAGTTGATAGAGGGTCTGGAAAGCAAGTCTTATGAAAGGTTGCAGCATCTGGGTATGTTTAGCCCAGTAAAGAGGTGATTAAGGGGAGACATGATAACAGTCTTCAAATATCTAAAGGGCTGCCCCCAAGAAGATGGCAAGGACTGTGCTTCATGGCACTGGCTGCAGAGATTAGGGATAGAAATAATGGGCTCAAGTTTACAGGAAGTCAGATTTTGATTAAATATCAGAAAAAACTTCCTAACAGTAAGAGCTGTTTGGCAATCGAACAAGTTGCCTAGGGTTGTTATAGGCTCTCCATTGCTGGAGGTTCAAAAATAACCTGATAGCCATCTGTCAGGGATGTAGCTATAGCCATCCCGCAGGGGCGTAACTAGGTTGGAATGGGCCCAGGTGCTCCCACCCCCATCACTATCATCTCTCCTGTCCCACCCCACTCCTGACACCATGGCGCCTCTCTCTCCCTTCACTTGCTGCACCTGAGCCCCTGGAGGCTGCAGTTGTGCTGCCTGCCTTGTCCTGCCGCCATTGCTTGCTCCGTCCTGTGCTGCTTGCCGGATGCGGTCCAGGTGCTTCTGCTCATCTCAGTCTCGGCCTGGCTGTGCTGCAACAGGGCAGGATTTGTGCCTCCCCCCCTCCAGCGTGGAGCCCTGGGACAAAGGTCCCTCCTGTCCCTTTGATAGCTATGTCCCTGCCATCCTGTATCCAAGCAGGGGGTTGGACTAGATGACGCTTGAGGCTCCTTCCAACTCTCGAATTAATTCCCTGACCAACTTGGCTGATATAGCCATGGATAGATCATTGATGGATCTTCCACTGAAGATGAGAGTAATAGAAGTCTATCAGTGCAGCAAAGCAGTTTGATCCCACTTCTCAAATTGAAAATAAACTGTAGATAACTGATTGGAAATATTGTTTGACATCCACAGTCTTCTCATACAGTAGCTTAAAATGTACTGCTTTTTGCATGCAAGAGCATTAACGATTTCTCTGTTTCCACACAGTCGAGGTGCAGAGAACAGACTAGCGCTCCGACGGCAGACTGTACTCCGGGAGAAGGGCAGAAGGCTGGCAACTCGAGGGCCAGCATACATGTTTAATGACCGTTCCACCAGCCTTTCTATCGAGGAGGAGCGCTTTTTGGATGCAGCAGAGTATGGTAATATTCCCGTGGTTCGTAAAATGCTGGAAGAATGCCCCTCGCTCAATGTGAACTGCGTGGACTATATGGGCCAAAATGCTTTACAGCTGGCAGTAGCCAGCGAGCACCTAGAAATCACCGAACTTTTACTGAAAAAGGAGAACCTGTCACGAGTTGGAGATGCCTTACTCTTGGCTATTAGTAAAGGGTATGTTCGAATAGTAGAAGCCATCCTAAGTCATCCTGCCTTTGCAGAAGGCAAGAGGCTTGCAACAAGTCCCAGCCAGTCAGAACTCCAACAGGATGATTTTTATGCATATGATGAAGATGGAACCAGGTTCTCTCATGATGTTACCCCAATCATTCTAGCTGCTCACTGCCACGAGTATGAAATCGTGCACACCCTGCTAAGAAAAGGAGCTCGTATTGAAAGGCCACACGACTATTTCTGCAAATGCAGTGAGTGCAATCAGAAACAGAAGCATGACTCGTTCAGCCATTCTAGGTCCAGGATTAATGCCTACAAGGGTCTGGCAAGTCCTGCTTACCTATCTTTGTCCAGTGAAGACCCAGTAATGACTGCCTTAGAACTTAGCAATGAGCTCGCTGTGCTTGCAAACATTGAAAAAGAATTCAAGGTAAGTTCATGGTCCAATGGATTGTGACTTGTACAGAATTTGAGCAGTCAGTTTAGTGTTCTCCCACCACGTTACTACAGAGAACACAGTATAGAAATGTATACAATAAGTTGGGAAGGTGTAGGTTATTAAAAAAAAAAAAAGCAAGAAAAGAAAAGAAAAAGCTAACTCCAACTTTGGAATTGCAAAATACTGAAGAAGCAGGGCGATTCAGTGACATTATTGTCCCAGAGGCAATCATTCCAGGACAATCTCTTATTACAGGATAAAATGGGGAGACTAACTTTTACCTGGGCCAGTCATCAGAACTTCCTTCCCAAGTGGGCCTACCAGAAATTGGGGGGGGGGGGAGAGAGAGTGGGGAAGGGCACAGAGTGAGATATCACAGAACTGTTACAGTATAATTCCCATCATTTGGATTCCCATTTTTGATCAGTCTGGTTCAACTGAAGGTGCAGTGCCTGTTTCCTGACATTTTGGTCAATAGTAATGCTAACAGTTAATTGGCGTGGTGGGGGAGGGGGTTGGGTTTTCCCCCCTGACTAATAAAACAGTCACACAGGCAAGGGAAGTGTGCCATCGGGATCTTGTTGAGTACCAGTATCAGGACAGTAGGTGAAAGGATTCCCTGGAATATTGCTCTTACAAGCACTAGCAAGCAATAAGCTCCAGGGAGCTGTACCTTAGCACTAGCAGCTGATGGTCACTGGTAGCTGTCAGCACTAATAAAATTACTTACATTTAAACTATCTCTGCAGGACAAGAGCTAACGGAAAAGGTTTGTGTTTTCATTTCCCAGTGATTACCACATAAGAGGTGTTCTGAGTCAGCTCTCCAATAGTGCTGACCACCATTCCCTTCCATCCAAAAGCCCAGTTAGCTAACGGGATATCCAGTCCCCTCAGCCTGTCAGCCAGTTGGAATGATACTGTGTTCTTCCTGTATAGGTGGCCAGAGCATTTTTATTTATTTAGTCCAGTTTTTACCCCGCCCTTCCCAAATGACTCAGGGCAGCTTACAAAGCAAATAAAAATAATACATATAAAAACAGCATCAAAACAAACAAACCCCCAACCTTTCCCCACCTCTGCCCCAACCCCCATCACACTCCTACCCCAAACACCCACCAACCCCCCATTCCCTGTCCCTGCCCGCCAAATGCTCTAACAAATGGAAACATCTTGCACCGCTTCTCGAAGATGCTCGGGCTCAAATGAACTTCAGAGGGAAAGGAGTTCTATAGCATTGGGGCACTGGGGCAGCAACCAAGAACACCTCCCTGTGAGCCCTCACCATATGAACAAGATAACAGGTGATACCCACAGGGAGACGCTTCCGCACGATCACAGGGGCCGCGGTGGGGCATGGAAGGACAGGAGGTCTCTCAAATATGGTTGGGAATGGTTAAAACCTTGACTCTGCCCCTCCAATGCCCATCCAGTGCACAGAAAGGAGTCAGCCATCTTCTAGGAAAATGGTTGACACAGCTCCCTTGTCTCATGGATTTAGGAGTAGATGGACTGAATGGTGACTCTGTCACAGTACAACAACGGGCTAAGGAGTAGGCCTAGAGGTTCCACTGGGCTTGTGGAACAGCTAGGCCCACTCATTAACCAGGTCACCCTGCAAGGTGCTAATCCAGCCATTGTGCACTCTGTAGGGAAGAGGTTTCCAACCCCTTTTGGGTTCAGACACTCTGATGCTTCATCTATGCTTCCACGCCACACCTAGATTTACTTTTCAATATACACCATGTAGCCATGCACTTAAAATGAATATAACACTGAAAACCCTTTTTCATGTAACAGAAGACAAAATGAAATGGGTATTAATATTAACTGGACTGTTAAATTACCCATTACAGCTATAATGGCAATGGGTAATTTAATTTAAATGTTGTTTAACTTAATATCTATTACGATGACTGTGGCTTGGCCCTAATGGGCCAGGGTTCACTAAATTTTCAGAGCACACCTGACAAACTGGTGAGGCATAGCCTTGGTACACTGGTTGGAAGCCACTGCTCTGGATTTTCTTAACTCAGGTTAAAACTCCCCCCCACCCCCCTCTTCTTTTCTTCACGCAGGAGCAATATTTTACACCAGAGTTTCAAAGAACTGTGAAGGCCATTCCTCTGTTTTTCACTTTTCTGGCTGATTTCTTTTCTCTCTCCCACTCTCCCTTTTGAATTAGAGCGTGGAATAACCAAGGTCTCTCAAATGGGTGGGAGCACACTCCTTTGTTGCAGGAGGGCACAACAAGGAGGAGAACAAAAATAGACAGAGAAGGAGGAGAGAAGCAGATTGGGGGCATTGGCTTTGAATGGGGGGCACAGCCCCTTGTCGGTGCACCCAATGAGACACGGAGACAATGGGTACTTACAGACATGATGCTAACCACCCTTTTACCACCCTTGGTGGTTATTTATGCATGTAGCAGGGCTGTATTGGTGCCCCATGCAGCCCTGCAACATGCATAAATAACCACCAAGGGTGGTTAAAGGGTGGTTAGCGTCATGTCTGAAAGTACCCATTGCTTGGTCAAATTGCTCGCCGCATTCTTTATTATCAGTGTAATCTGAGAGGCCGGTGGGTAAATTGCCCGGCAATTCCGGGTCCAGTATGCTAGCTAATGGAACAACTTATTAACTTGGCGCTGGCGTGGATGTGCCCTCCAGCGTCAGCACCGTTTCAAAACAGTTCCCCCTTCGACAACACAAAGGCTCTGGTCGAAAACTGGGGGAACAAGCCCAACTCTGGGCACGAGCTAGAAGGAAGTGGTTTCCCAGTCCAGTGGACAGCGCATGCCCTTTCCGGCTTTCACAAACCACTCCTCCTAGGGTCATGACCCCAGTGTGTGCTGTGCCTCTCATCATGCTGTGTATCACATCCCCATCTCTTAAGGAGATGTCTCATCCTATCCTACTTATTCCTATTTACCTACAATCGCATACTGGACCCCTGCAGAATGCGACGTTTTATTCTTCTTCTTCTCATTCCATTATCCATTCCAATAATCTGAATCTTAATTATTGTCTTACTGATTTCAATTGTTCCTTTCCTCGTTTTTTAAATTATTGAAGGCCAAATAACTTTGTTAAATTATAATCAAGCTCGAATTAATGAAGCAACCTATTTAACCTACTCAGCACTGTCCAGGAGGCAAAACCTGCAATCCCATACGGAGTTAATCACCAAAATTCCTCTTGGCCCCTCTATTGGCAACCAGTCTTTATGACCACAGTAATAGAGGGTGTGTTGGGTAGGGCTGACTCTGTCCTCTTCAAACAGCGAATGCAGCCACGAGGACCCTTGTGACTCCTCCCAGCCTAAAGTGGGAGGAGTTACGTTACCAGCGCAGCCACACTGCGCTCTTCTGCCCAGAAACGAGGGCATGATGCTGGTGAGCGTTCTAACACGTTCACCAGCAGCGGCGTCCACAACGCTCCTCCCCTCCCCTCCTCCGCGCTCATTTCCCGCAAGGGGGGGGCTCGCCAAATGCCCCATCGCCGCCATTCAGCGGCAAAGGGGACTTCTCAGGCCCTCTCTCGATTACACCCCTCGAATTAAAGTGAAATAAACGATGTTAGAGACAGTGAAATTGCTACACAGTTTTTGAAATGTCCATGTTTTACGGTGTTAGCCATAGAGTTCCAGCTAGGTGTAGTCATATAGCTGAAATCTCATATAATTGTATGTTTGTATTTATTACAGCTGAAATGAGATTTTGCCCTTCTCGAAAATCTCGTCGAGAATAGGCTTCTTGACAAGGTTTTCTAATCTCGAGAGTCTCTCAGAATTCTTGCAAACCTCAAAATAGATTGGATTCGTTTTTTTCTGATTCAATCCTCTGTGAATTTTGATTCTCAATTTGGTTTCGGATTCGGTTTTTTTGCACTGAATTTTTTTCAGTTTTTTTGCATTGGAAAAAAACCAGGAAAAAAATCAATGCCAAAACCTGAATTGCTCAAAAACGAACTGACAACCAAAATTTTGGAAAAACCAAATTGGCCATTTTTGGGTTGATTCGGTTCTAATCGAATCCAAAAATTCCCATCCATTCTAATTACCAAACTTGGTTCTTACTACAAGGAGCAATCCTATTCAGACCAGTGTAACTACTCACACATGTATTCGCTATAGTCTTTAGATGGAATTCTCATTCAATGTCAAGTCTTAGCACTGATTATAACTGAGCCAGAATATTTCACCCTGTATATTTCAAGAACTAGGCTGTCTGCAGCTACTGTGTCTTTCCTTTGGTTAGTAAGGATCATTCTAGGTTTGCTCACTGCAGAAGCTGTTGGTGAAAACAGCTGTCTTGCTAGGATAAAATACCAAAACAGGCAAACAAAAAGGTCTGGTAGGTTGGTTAGTATAAGTGGTTGATCACAAGAGTGAGTCAACTATTTTCACCATTATCTTAGGATAAAAAGGGAGCTTCTGTGCTTGATTCCCAATGCCAAACTTTTAAGACCCCAAAAAGAGAGACACTTGTTAGGACATGCGTGAGAAGTCAGGGCTGCCCTCCGAATGGCTGTGAGCTCAGATGCTCACGTTATAAGTAAACATTAGGTAGCAGACTCTTCTTAGCTCCAGCAGGATACAAGACGGCTTGGGTTGTCAGCATGGGTGTAAAAATGGGGAAGGGATGGAAGAGGCGCATCCCCACCCCGTGCGCGCGATTTGGGAACTCAGAGAACAGTCTTCTACTCTTAATTTTCATTGCCCACGACCCCCACTGTAGTGGTATGGTCTGGTGAGGACAGGTCTGTCCCATACCACTCTCCTACCTGCAGCATTTGAATTCTGGGAAGCTGGTCAAATCGGTGGAGTCACCACCATTTTTGTGGAGTCAAGGAGGTAGGGCTTTGGAAGGTCAAGTGGCAGGGGCTATTGCCAACTTACTTTGCACTCTTGTTACTCCACTGCCTAGGGAAGTAGGAGCTAGTGGTGGGGATAGAGAAGGGCCTGTAAGGCAGTCATGGGCCCAGCTTGAAAATAATGTACAAGCAAAAGTTTATATTTTCTTAGTTTTTTGAAGTTGCCATTAAACTAAAGCCAAGGAAGTTGGGACTCAACACAGCACACATCTGCTTTCTGCGGAGTAGGCTGTTTACCCACCTGCTTATGTTCCTCTTCTCAGCTTTGAACAAAGAGCCTTGATTAAACTGAAGGGCAGTCAATTTAGAGCAGAACAAAAAAAAATCTTTTTTTACACATCATAAACTCAGCTGGTTAAGTTCACTGTTGCATTGAGACAAATGTTGTGGCTGGATTTATCAAGGGCTGGATTCCTTCTTGGGCATCTACCACATTTGGAGCTATGCAAGTTAAGATCAGAAGAGTAATTAAACTACTTGCTTCACTGCATAAGTTAATCAGCTGGAAGAAGCAGAAAGAAAGAACCACCCACCTATGCCCATCATTACACTACTGGTGCTCTGAGAGCATGACCGTTTGGAGCGCGTGCTGATATTCAGCCAGTGTACTTGACTCTGCATTAATCTTAGACAGTGTGGAGGGACAGGTTTTATAGCATCTAGCCAAAACTGGGTCTTGAATGAGAACTATTTGGCAGAGGTTCAACCCTCTTCTCCCTGCTGCCCCAAAAAGATAGAGGAAGTGTTGGAGGCTGAAGGAAACAACTGGAGGAAACAGAGGTGACCAACCAGCACATGCATGTACCTGAATTTTGGTACTGTCAGGTCTGGGGCTTGAACCCCTGTCCTTTGTGATGGGCGCGTTTGGGACCTGCACCACCTTGTGGACCTGATAACGCCCCGCATTCCTCATTCTTATGTTTTCCCCTGTCTCCTCACCCCTTATATGTCCACACCCTTCCCCAGCTGTGGCTTGTTACCGCAGTCCGGCCTCCCAGCTTCCTGATTGGCCGCAGATGGTATTTGAGCCCTAGTATGGTCTCAGGAAGCTGGTGGAGCAACGTCTGTTACCCGCTTTGAGGCGTACTGTGTGTACTGTTGCAGTTGTGTCTTGTTCACTGCTTCAGTTAGTAAGTGCTTCCCCTTAAGTCTGTGTCCTGTGTGTCTTGGGCCAGTTCCCCACCTCCCTGTTCCCTCCTATATCCCTTGTGTGCTGTACCCCTCTAGTGTGCATTGTGATCTGGGTAATGTAGGTTCCTGTCTGGGTTCCCCTCCTTCAACAAGTGCTTACTAGCTTTTGTCCCTTGGCATTTGTTTCAGAACCCTCATGGACTAAGGCCCTTCGGTCCTGTCTCCCTGGAGGTTCCTAGAATATAGCTCCCTGTTGTCCTCTCCTTAGTTTTGGGAACCCTTTGTTCCCGATCCTCTTATATTCCCTTCCCTTCTCGGTGTGGGGGTCTTAATTCTTCTCTCTGACCTCAATGACGAACTAGACCCTCTCTGAAGCTGGGCTCCCTGGCCTCAAGGTGAGAGTAGTCTCTTGGGATTCCAAGGTATACTGAGAGGTCTTTCTTCCCGTGAGCTTCCCCCCTACCGGGTTCCTTCCTCTTCCCTTCCATTGGGGGCTGAGGTCTCCCCCATCCTTGTCCCCCTGACCCCCACCCCCCTGACAGTTACTCAAATTCAGAAGCTCAGACCATTTATTATGATCTAGCTGTGTGAATTTGACAATGACTGCTTTGACTGTAAGTACACACACAAAATGGTTGTGATGGGGCTTTATTTTAATTGGAATAAATAAGGAAATGCATTGTATTGATTTGAAGCTTTGAGGAAATGAAGATGATCAGAACTGATGCAATGATAACAGTAGTTGGACCCAGGAGGGTAAATTATGGGCCCCAAACTGAGCAGCTGGTTCAGACTTAGCTCAAAGAAATATTGAACTAACAAATAAAACAAAAATGCTGAAAGACATTTAAATAAGCTCTTTAGGCGTAGGTTGCCAGGTGTCCTTTATTTTAAGGAAGCATCCCTTATTTTGAAACACTACACCTCTGTAGAATATAATACTAATCTTTATTTTTATATAGTGCCCCCCTGCCATGGAACTCAGAGCACTTTACATACAATAATTTAACTCAACTTTTTAATCTTCACAACAACCCTTTTGGGTTGGGTTAGGCTGAGAGAACAATATGAATGGCTCAAGGTCACCCAGTGAGTTTCTGACTAAGGCAAGACTAGAACTGGGTGTCCCCCCCCCCGGTCCAAGTACTAGTGCACACGTAGCCATTACACCACATTAATGGACAATCCATCCCTTATTTACATGACAGATGTCCCTTATTTCACAGACTGATAGCTCTGTAGAACCCAGTGGACATCCTTTTATTTACAGAAAGAAAATCCCTAATTCTGTACACCAGACACCTCTATGGAACATACTGGATGTCCCTTATTTCAGTACCACTCAGCTCAGTCACAGCCCTTGTTTTTGAAATTTTGTCCCGCAGCCCTATTAGGTATGACACATTCTCCAGCCTGGTATGGCATTTCATCTTTTCCCCTTACTGGGTCAGCACCAAGCTTTTTATCTCAATTATTTGTTCTGTTGTAAAGCCAATATCCATAATACCTATAGGGTGACGGATGATGTTGGACAAAACACTTTGTCCTAAGTAACCATGCCTTCCACTATTGAAAGGCACGTCTGAGTCAGCGCTGTTTAGGAAATGCATAAAATTTCTCATTAGAACTGATGTCCTTTGCAGCTGCCAACAGCAGAGTAGGATGCTGTTTGATAATTGCGTGGGGGCGGAGATGTGTTTTGAATCAATGTAGGCATGCTTCTGTGCAATGCAAAGAGTTAATTGCTACAGAGCGTGAAGCACAGCCACTCCTGTTATCTATCCCAAGCTAAACGTACTGTGAGAGGAAAAGGAGAAAGTTCCAAAGTACAGAGCAAGGGTAGGGTACTGGCCTTGGGTCTGAATTGCCTGCAACCTGTCACTTAGTGCCGGAGCCTTAATACATCTCGACAGCTGATTTACAATTCATTTCCTCTCCATAAATCACAGTCCAAAAAAATCCTACACGAAGAAAGTATTTGAGCACAGGTGAAACCAATAACTGGGTTAGTGTGTACTTGGGCTTTTCATGACAGCTGAAATGTCTTCCTTCCTAGCAAGCACGCTTGCGCTCCATCTATGACTGCCTCAGGGCTGCATTAGCCCCCACCCACCCCTTGGCAGTGCTTAATTTGTAGTAAATGAATTGCCAGGGTCCAAGCCTGTCCCAGAAACCACAACCCACCCCACCTGCCAGGCAGAGCTTGTCAGAGCAAGGAAATGAGCCTCTTCTCCAGCTTGGAACCCAGTCAGTAGACTAGCCTGCCTCTCTCTAGTTGAATATAAACTCGGGATTTCTTGTGATTTAGTCTGGATGATGGCCAGTGCAAGGGGTGGGACAGGAATGTCATGAATGAAAGCCAAATAAACCATCCAGGTTTTTCCAACCCTGAAATGGTCAATATTGACCTTTTCCTGGTCTCTTGCATATGGAGGTGCACACTCTTACGGAGAACATTTCCCAGGGTTCAGTCCCTCCCTTTAATTTTATGGCCCCCCCATACATAAAAATTAAGCCCTGAGTGAAAAGCAGTGGATCTATCCCCTATTGCTTTCTCTCTCCCATTTCCCCACCTGAAGTTGCCTTTTGTTTACTCAGTGAAATGACAGTTCTCGGTAGAGCCTAGTTAAGCCGGTCCTGCTCATCTGTACACTTCATTCACCCAGAAGCACTGCTTACACCCTGTGGTGGCAGGCTGCATCCAGATGAGCTGAGGTGGCTTAAATGGAATAGGAAAGAACATGAGCAAGAAATAGCCCTGGAGAAGCTGTACTTCCTGGACCTATTATCGCTATGTCCTGGTATCATGAATTTCAAAATATTTGGTGGTGGTTCTTTTTAATCCCCAGCTGCCAAAATCCAGAGACTCTTCACTTGTATTTATTTATTTTTTAAAGCTTTTCATCTCTCTTGGTTACAGGAGAAAATAAGATTACAGTGTACTTGAAAGTCAAAGAAACCAAAACAAAAACCAAATTTATTATTTCTTTAAATGTCATGAATTTTAAACTTTTGAGAATACCCAAAATATACCATGTTACCATAAACAAGAACTCAAGCTCACATTTTACAAGTCTTCATAATGTAAATAACGTTTTTTCTTGTAAAACCATTTTTTTTTTTTTAGTATGATGGTTTTTAGTGAAAATCTATCTCCAAAACTAAACACCATGATGCTTCTAATGTTGTTTTTCAAATACCCAAAGGCAGAGTACGTATTTGCCCGGCTAAAATGCCATTTTACACAGCTTTGTTTTGTTTTAGTCACAAAAATAAATGTAAGGGCACATATCTTGGACCATATATATTGCAGACCCATAACTTAAGAAGGCCAAGTTGTTGCAAGTTTTATGGAAAGCCTTGTGCCTGATCTGAAACAGGAACTCATCCTAGAACAATTTACAAGGCCTATCAAAAGGGCATATAGATATAATCTTAGCCCATGCAACCCAAACAGTATCACAATGCTATTGAGAGAGCTGAAGGGAAGACACAAATTTTAACCATCTAGCCTGAAACTTTCAGGCCCAGGAAAACACAGAGCATCAATTTTGACCATAATCTTGTTCGAGCAAATGAATAAGAGAGAAGGGAGGACATTAATCTCCAAACCAATTCTATTTATTGTGCTACAGATTTAGGATTTTGAGTTAGTATCTCTGTGTGCTCTGCTTAAGAGAGAGTGAATGGATTCATCTGCTTGCCACAACCATATTGGTATACAGCTTGTCATGAAACAGCTAATTTTAGTGCTTGGCTTCTGGCATCTTCTTTGTAGAGAAGCTGTGTTAATATTCCTTGCATCTTTATGGCAGATCTGAGATGTCTAGGCTTGGATGACATTATTAAAAACATAAGTGACAGATAGGTTCATGCAAGACTGATCGTTTTCATGTGGCCTTTCAGACACTTTTTGAGCAACTATTTGATTAAAGTGAAATGTGAAATTCAGCTGCAATCATTGTGCTACTAATTCTAGTACTGAATTAGTATCCTGCAGTAGATCCACGGCTTTGGCTTGTCAGCTAGTGAAGAGCAAGTATGTTTGGGCCATGCAATCATAATTTCTCATGAGTATCCAGAGCACACTTGAGTTTACACTAGAGTGGGGGCAGGGACCTTTTTCCCTCCCGTGGGCCATTTTGAAAATTGGTATAAACTGAGCTCTGTGGGCTGGATAGGAGTTGGGGGCAAAGGTGCGTTGATGGGGAAGATCTCACTGTGGCCCCTAGATCATGGATCTACATCATGGATCCATCCCCTGTCCTTGGTTCTTTTTACACAAGATGTACCCACTAATGCCCACGCAGGTCTGCTGCATGGGCATGAGTGGGTGCTGCCCGTGTGACCACCGTGGCTGGTGAGTGGGGGTGCGTGTGTGCTCCTGCAACCCACACACCTCCACCCATTGCCTCTGCATGAAGCAACTAGAGAAAACGGAAGTTGCTCCATGTGGGGGGGATGTGTGGGGATGGATGTGCGCCTGTGTACGCCGCCCCTCCCCGCCCCGCCCCGCCCCACAGCGGCATGCACACCCATCCCCATGCAGCTGCAGCCCATATAAAAAGGGCCCTTGAGTGCATGTCTACATCTCTGCGCCCTTCCTCTGTGCTCACTCTTTCAGTGCTTGAGGACAGGGGCTGGGTGCATGAGCCTAACCTAGGAATTAGGAAAGGGGCCAAGTAAGAAGCAGCTGTGGGCTGGAGATTCCTCACCCCTGCCCTTGAGGGGGAAAAAATGAGTCTCCTGCCTTCCTCGGTACATCTTAGATTAGATGTGCACCCCATGCCACTTGCAGAGCAATTTGGTGTGACCTGGGACTCTTGATAAAAACAAAACTGTGAGAACATCGGTTTTCACTTTTTTTTTTTTTTAAAGCTTCTTGCTTTTATGACTGCAGAGGTGAGCTTGACAATGTGACTGTGATACAAACAGATGGGTAATAAAAATATTCTCACATTTTATCTTAAAAATCTTGTGATATTTGAAACTAATCTCATTATTTCAAGGAGCCTGATTTAAACATATTGAGTTTGGTAATACCAGACTTCTTGGCCAAACAACAATAAAATAAAATGACTCTTGGTCATTCCTGATGGCTGCCCTCCTGCCCCCCTCCCTCCGGCTGCCTCATCCTGGTGCTTGGGTGTAATGTAAATTACCTCTAAAGGCAGAAGCCTTGGATAAATGGGTAAATTCCACTGTCAAGGTTTTGTTCTGCCTGAATTAGTATGTAGTCAACACCGGGGATGTCCCTCTACCTCACTGGCTGAGAATCCCCTGGATTAGTAATGCAGGCTTAAGGTTCAGTATGTCCAAGTAGCTGTGGCCTGGTGTTGGGGGTCTGCAGCTGCTGACAGTCCTGGGTCATTTAGTGACCCATTTAAGGTGAGCATGCTGCTAGTATTTGCCAAAATGTTACGGTCTCAAGGAAAGTGAAGAGTAGAAAGTTAAAAATAGGTTTTGAGGGCTCAAGAGAGTGCTCTGAGCTCAGGGAGTGTGTATTTGGGAGTGGGCAATAAGTGTTCACTGAAAGCAAAAGCAAAAATTCAAATAGAGAACACAAAAGAAAGTGGTAAAGTTTTGATTAAGCTGGGCAAAGTCTCATGCAAATGTTAGTTCTTTAACTTAATATTGTTAAGACAAATTATTTTAAATCACCAGTGTTCATGCCACCAGATGCGGCTTAAACCCATCAAAAATCCTTGTATTCCGGGAGGATGGTCAGAGTACTATCCACATGCACAGTTTAACTTCCAGAGAACCATACCTTCTAACCCTTGATGTTGATGGAGACAAATAGGTACACTTCATGCCACACCTAATTTAAATAAATTTACATTTATTTATTTATTTATTTTATTGATAAAATTTGTAATAGCTCACTGACTAACTTTTGGGGCTGGAGAAAAAGAATGTCTATGAGAGAGGCTCTGTGTACCCATTTGTATGCGTAGGAGCAATGACTGAAGTTACAACTCACCCTATTAAAAAGTCAAAAATCTCAAATGGGTGTAACTTTGGCCATCTTTAAACAAACATCGCTTGGGGTGGGGGGAGGAGGGAGAGTCTGTACCTGCTGAGTGGAACAGCCACGGAGCGCCCACTCAGGTGGAGTGTGCGGCGGGAGATTCTAGCGGGCGGCTCCAGGGTGGCCATCACACCCACTCGAGCAGCCACCACACACTCCCGCCACCACAGACACACAGCTGCGGACACCATAGAAACATGATGCTGCAGCGGACAGTAACTCCTTCCTGCCCAGGTGCTGGTGCAGCCACTGCAGCTGCTGGCAGTCCTGGGCTACAATGAAGGCATATACTGGGCAGGATATGCAGGAACCTGCTGTGCGAGCAGCTGTCCTCCATGGTATTGGCTCCTGTCTCATATGTTGTGAGGGGGGGGCTTGTTGTGCTTCGAGTCAACGCAGTGTTGTATTTCGCACGTGTCCTTTAAGAGCCCCCCAGAGTGCTCCTGGCAGACCTGTGGGTGGGAACGGGGAGGCGGCCAGCCAGGGACCTGTCCGCTGGCATGGGTGGGCAGCCTGCTTCACACAGGCAGGGGATGTGTGGACACGTTCCCCTGTAAGGGGAACTTTGGCTTTTTCTCTGATGCCCCGTGAGTGGTCATGAGTGGATGTTGTGTGTGTCATGGGAGCATGCAACCCCCCCCCCTTCAAATGGGTGTTTGGATGCATGGTTCATGGGTAGACCTGCGTGGTTGTGTCTTGTTGTCTTAAAGCTGCCTTCGGCTCTAAAGTTTTAGGTTATTTCGGTTATAGTTTTAGGTGGTGGCTCAGCAGCTTCAGGAGCATCTGGACTGCATCAGTTTGCTTGATCCCTCATAGTCTGGTTTTTGCCCAGGTTATGGCATGAAGACTGCGCTTGTGGCCTTGGTTGAAGACCTCCACTGCAAGCTGGATTGAGGTCGGTCAACCTTGTTTATCCTGTTAGATCTGTCGGCTGCTTTTGACACGGTTGAGCATGAGATGCTGGTGGCTCGCTTGCAAGACTGGTTGGGTGTGGGTGAAAGTGTTCTTGAATAGTTTCTCTCCTTCCTGTCTGGGAGGACTCAGTGACTGGTGTTGAGGAACTGATCCGCGTCTCCCCGGGGCCCCACATGTGACGTGCCACAAGGTTTGATTCTGTCCCTTCTCCTGTTCAACGTGTACATGCAGCCTTTGGGGGAGGTCATAAGAGGGTTTAATGTTCGGTGCCATCAATATACTGATGATGCCCAACTTTACCTCTCTTTTTCAACTGACCCAGGCGTGCAGTCTCTGCTTACCCAAAAGTCTCTGCTTATCAAAAAGTCCACTCTTGACCCCTCTGACCCTTCTAGCTATCGTCCTGCCTCACTCCTTCCTTTTGCTTCCAAGCTGCTTGGAACGTGTTGTCTACTCCCCGCTGCCTTGACTTCCTATCCTCCAACTCCTCCCTTGACCCCCTCCAATCTGGCTTCCGCCCCCTTCATTCTACTGAAACTGCTCTCGCTAAGATCACCAACGATCTTCTGGTGGCTAAATCTAAACGTCTCTATTCCATTCTTGTCCTCCTTGATCTCTCTGCTGCCTTTGATACTAGTGTTGACCACTCACTCTTGCTGGATTCCCTTCACTCCCTTGGGTTTTGTGGCTCTGTCCATAACTGGTTCTCCTCCTACCTCTCTGACTGCTCCTTTAATGTGTCTCTCTCCAACTCCGCCTCCATCCCCCTCTCAGTTGGTGTTCCTCAAGGCTCTGTTCTTTTCTCTCCTTAAAACTCATCTCTTTCGCTCTGCTCTGTCTGACTCTTTATCCTGCTGAGCCACTATTCCTATACCTATGGTTTGTTTACCCTTATCCTTGCCACATGGACCTGCCTGCTTTCATTCTCATTGTAACCAAGCCAAGTACGTGCACTTGAGACCTCGTATCTTCATGAATGTTAGACCCCTTGTCTCTCCCTCTGTTCCCCTTCCTTTGTCTCTCCCCCAGCTCCTGTTTCTCAGATTGTAAGCCCTAGGGGCAGGGACCTTGTCTATTTTATTACTTTGTAAAGTGCCAGGTACACTGCTGGTGCTATATAAATGTTTGTTAATTAATAATAATAATAATAATAATACCCAGTGTCTGGCAGCTGTGGGGGACTGGATGAAGGCGAGCTGTCTGAAGCTAAATCCTGAGAAGATGGAGGTGATGCTGTTGGGTGCAGCGGGGGATTTGGTGACTCCCATCATTGATAGGGTTTGCCCTGCTCTGGCTCCCCAGGTTCGTAGTCTGGTTGTGCTCCTCGACTCATGGCTTCACCTGGATGTCCAGGTGGCAGCTGTGGCGAGGAGCACCTTTTTCCAATTGCATCTGATACATCAACTTCGACCATACATTTCAGGTTTTGACCTGGCCACCATCACCCATGCCTTCATCACCTCAAGACTGGACTACAGCAACGCGCTTTGCGTGGGGCTACCCTTGGTGATAGTTTGGAGACTGCAGCTGGTGCAGAACGCAGCGGTCTGTCTCCTCATGGGGATGTGGTGCTGAGAGCACATAATACCTGTGCTCCATTCATTGCACTGGCTGCTTATAGTCTTCCGGGCCTGATTCAAGGTGTTGGTTTTAACCTATGAAGCCCTACACGGTCTGGGCCCTACTTACCTGTGGGACCACCTCAACCCACAGGTCCTGGATCAGCCAGGAGTGCCCTTCTCGAGGTCCCTTGGGTTTCTCAGGTGGTGACTATGGGGAGGGCATTTTTGGTGGCCATCCCGAGGCTGTGGAACTCCTTCCCAGTGGAGGTTCGTCTGTCCCCAGATCTCCCCTCCTTCTCTTGACCGTGTAAGACCTGCCTGTTCCGCCAGGCTTTTGGTGGGAAAGATGGATAGTGAGTCAGGGGTTTGGGCTGGGGGGGGGGGTATTTTTAGCTCTGTTGTTTGTATTTCTTTATGATGAATTGTTTGAATTTTGTATTTTTATATGTTTATATCTATGTTTTATGCTTACATCTTTTAACAGTATGTGTTAGCTGCCCGAGGCAGGATGGGTGCAGGTTATACATTTTTACAATAATAAAAGACACTTGGAAAATCCCAGATGGAAGTGGTAACAGTCCCTTTTAGCAGCTAAAGCATCATCTCTCACAAACACACTCACACCTTCCTATCACTTAGTTTCCAGCCCCCTCCTGCCTAGGTGTTACCTTTCTTTGTTCTTTGATAGCCCTGCTTATCCCACATTTTTTATAGTGAGAAAACACCCCTGCTTCCCAGCAATGAATAAGTCGGAGCCTCCAAACTGAATTTCAGTTCCATGTCCTTTTGTCTCAGTTAGCTCCTTCTCCAGCTGGATTAAAGAGCTGTTAATAACCCCCGCTGTCTTGTGAAACCAGTACAAGCCAAGCAATGCTGGGAGCTGTGCACAAGATAGCAAAACCCATTAATGTACCAGGCAAAAAAGTACTGTTGGAGGGCATGGAGAACACACAGCTCTAAATTGTTCTTCAGGAACATTAAACTGCACCATGCTGGGAGTAGCCCAGGAAGGCACTGGGGCTTCCTCCAACACCTCACTGAATCCGAGTTTCTTCCATTCAGGGTGTGTGGGTGTGATGGTAATAACTTTCCTGTCATTAGAACTGCTAATCAACAAAAAAAAAAATACAGAGTACCCAAGCCTCATTGTATAAGCACTCTCTAAACCAGGGGTGGGGAACCTTTTCCCTTCCGGGGGCCACTTTGAAAGCTTGCACAAGCTCTGACAGAAGTTGAGGCGGGGGTACATAAGGGATACACACAAGGAAAGGAGGGTCCTAATCATAGATCTGTGCCATGGAACTGTCCCCTCTCCTTGTTTGTATGCCCTCATCTCTGCTCCCTTCCCTTGAGCTCAGTTTTTCAGTGATTGGAGGTAAGAACTGGATCCAAGGGCCAGATGCAGGAAGTGGAAAGAGGCCATATAAAAACTTGCAGTGGGCTGCATTTGGCTCCCGGGCCTGAGGTTCCCCATCCCCTGCTCTAGACTCTCTCACCAGTTAAACTGGTACAAACCATGCCTTCAGTGGGAGATTCTGATCCTATTTATTTCCAGTCATTCCTTTGTCAAATCAGGAAAATAATAATACTCGCCAGGCATTCTGTGAGGCTTCATGTAATATGTTAGTAAAGATCTATGGAGCTCTGTACATACACAATAATAGCACTGGTGTCGATCTCTTTTGGTTTTTGGTAACAAATCTCTTGATAGTTTCATTCTGAGGTCTCCACTGCTAAGCCTGAAGGCCCATTCCCTGAAGCCAATGAGCCATAACTGTTAGCCTGCATTCTTGCTGTGGCTGTATGCTGGGTCCCCCAGATCAAGGGAATAAGTATCCAATATTCCATTCTTTCCTGATGAAAGGGAACATCCACTACTTGACCCCCTCCTGCTGTGTGAGCCATTTCCTACTTATGAGTGACACAACTGGTCTGGCAATGGGGTCTTGCCATCAGCTGGTGGGAGAGAGGTCTGGCCTGCGTTTGGGTCTGACTCAGTTATTATGGCCCACCCAAGGGTGTAAGTTGTACAGCCCTCATCTACTCACTTGAAAAGCTTATAGCACTTTTCTTAATGTTGTATTTGTTATCGGTAAAGAAGCACTGATTCTTTTTTCTTTCTCTCCCCCAGAATGATTACAAAAAATTGTCTATGCAATGCAAGGATTTTGTAGTTGGACTCCTTGATTTGTGCAGAAATACAGAAGAAGTGGAAGCTATTCTGAATGGAGATGTTGAACTGAACCATGGGGAGCATGGCCGTCCCAGCCTTAGCCGCTTAAAACTCACCATTAAGTACGAAGTCAAAAAAGTAAGCCCTGGCATAAATAAAGTAGCTGGTTTGATTAGTGGAACTTCCATTAATTCCTATTTGTTTGATTATTTATTGGGCACAACCCTTGGCTGCTAAATTCAAGGGGAACTGAGCCATTGACATCAGTGGATGGAGGGCTGAGTCCATTATGTATGGATTGGTACTGTATAGTATGGTAAACACAATCGGTACTCCAGTTCTGTTGGACAATTTTTGTAAACTTAAAGCAGCAGAGAATTCCAAGAATTTGAAGTCTTACTAAAAGTCACACAATTCATGGGGGTCACACACAATGAAGAGGAGGCATAGCAGCAGTAAAAACAGGCAGTGCAGAAACTATCTGTATGCATAATTTAGAGGGATCACAGTAATTTTTCTAAATAAGAATGAGCTGACTTTGGCTGCTTTTAAATGAGTGGGTTGCCGTTGCGCAACATTTCAAAATCCCGCAAGGCAGGATTAGACAAGACAGAAGTCCGGGATCATGCGCATAGAAGGCGGTCGCGTGTTGTTTGCAGACTACAAATTAAATACCTCACAATTGAGGTATTTAGCTTGCGGTCGGCAAACAATGTGTGACTGCCTTCTATGTGCATGATCCTGGATTTCTGTCTCATCTAATCCTGCCTTGCGGGATTTTGAACTATCGTGCGAGCGGGTCACGCAACTGTGACCTGCTCGTTTAAAAGTGCCCTTTCCCAGACAGGGAAAAAACACAAGGTATAGCTACTTTAAAATTTACAGAATACAAGTATTGCTCCTGTACACCATGGGCTATAAGGAACCACTTAGATAATTGTACATCCCTCTCAGCAGGGAGACACTCTGCAAGATCTACCCTGAAGTTATATTTCCCCTTGTTTCTGAAGTCCCTCACCCAAAAACGTCTTGTGATGCAATCTAAGGAATAGGTTGAGGGTGCCTTTACACGGATGGCACTCACAGCTGTGCTCCGCCTCGCACTCGAATGGCCTGTCCATGTAAAGGCAGGCCACCAGATATGCAGGCGGAGCAGAAGCTACTGTCAACACTTAGGGCACCGGCCGGAGGCGGAGCTGCCGTCCATCTACTTGGCAGACCACTGCTCCAGCTCTCGGGGCCAGGCATTGCCAGGGGTGGCTGCAAGTGGGCAGAGGTGAGGGGCACCCCCAGACTTGCTCTGGGGTTGAACACCCCCGCATCTGTGTAAAAACACCCACTGTCGTTCATATGAGATCTTTTATTGGGCCAATTTCTGTTGGTTTAATGTTTGTCTTTATTCCCATTTTGGGGGACCAGCAAAGCAACCACACTTTCTTTAGACTACTTGCAAATTAAATCATTCAATTTAAAGAAATGGGTGATTGGGTTTTTTCCCCCACACATCTTTTCCCCATGCCCTGTTCCTGCCACTGAAGCCTAGGTGAAGCAGTAAGCTCTGAAAGTTTGTTTCCATGGGGCTCAAAAGATGTGGAAGATCTGGTCATTCATACCCCCTCAAACTCCCCTTGAATTACACCTGTGATCCTATAAATATTATACTCATTATAAAAAAGCCAAGGAAAGGGACACCATCCATTTGTATCTACATTTCCAATATCCCATTCAGAAAGGATCTTTGGATAGAAGAGAGGGTTGTGTCCTACGCGGCTTTTTTTTTCCTTCAAAATTTGACCGTGATTCTACACTGTTGTGTTTGCAGAGCCCAGTTGCATCGGGAGAACCTCACTGAAGTCAACTGCCTTAAGCATTGCAGACTTCATCTGCAAAATTCCTGTGCCTTGGAAAAATGGTTTAGTAATTAGCAGCTTCCTCCCTAGTTACTATTGTAGCTCTTTTTCTGGAAAGGAACAAGATTTTTTTTTTACCTCAAGATCATAACGATCTACCATACTGGGTCAGGCGAATGATTCCACTAGCCCCATATTTTCATTCTGACTGCTGTCAGATGCTTCAGAGGGGGAGTATAAAAGGCAGTGTAACTATGTAGTTTTGAAGATGGACTGATTCAGTGGGGTACTTTCACATGGATGTGGGGGTGCACAATCCCGGAGCAAGTCCAGGGTGGCATCCCTACCTCTGCTCACTTTCAGCCACACCTGAGTCCATTTTAAACAGACCTGGCAGCTGCCGGGACCCATGGTCTGTCCATGAGGCACCCCCTTCCCCCACACCATAGCATTGCAGGTGGATCATCCAACCTCCAGCCAAGAGCAGGGCTGCAGTGGCTGTTTGCTGAGCAGACAGATGGCAGCCCCACCTCCAGCTGCTGCCTCAGGGTTAGGCTGCCCGCTCTGCTGGCGGTCCTCTGGGATGTTCTGGAGCACTGCTGGCGGGGCAGCCCCGGAGCAGGGATGGCCCTGGAGGCCACCTAGTGGGCCGCCTTCAAACAGACGGCCTGCCTGGGGGTGAGGCGGGGCAGAGGCAGGGCAGTTGTCCATGTGAAGGCACACAATGACATGAAAATCCTGTATGGACCTTGCTTCACCCCTAAGAAATGGACAGCTCCACTAGATGACTTCAAGACAGCAACTTTTAAGGCATCAGGATTGCATTTTTGTGGACTTTTCAGGAATATAAATGACAATTCTTCTCATTTAAATCTGGCAGGCTTAGGAGGAGGCTCTTCTGTTCAAGAGTCAACATGTAAAATTAGAAGCTGCATAATGTAATCTGCTCCTTTTGTGAATTCTTTCATTCTCCATGTGAGTCTGAATAGAGAATTTGTGCTGTTCAAGTACATGTTGTCAAAGAGTGAAAACAGACATAGGGCGTTTTCAAATGTGATGGTGCTTAAGTGCTGGATCCCAGCCGTGGTGGAGGCTAGTGCGGAATGTGACTCAGAGAATTTCCCGAGTCTCAGCCTGTATTAGCCACTAGGATCTATCCTGTGCCAACATCTGGCGTGGGAAAACTAACGTGATGGTGGTCCCTGCGCCAGAGTGTATCAATACGGGTCACCATTATGTTTGAAAACACCCATGCACGTAACTCTGCTTTAACATTGCTTCAACATTTCTTATGCATGTTGCAAAGATGCATTGGCCACCAATGCAGCCCTGCAACATGCATAAGAAATGTTAAAGTGGAGTTAAGGTGCATGTGTATTTTCACTGAAAGGCTATGAATTCTGTTTGTGAGACACTTATCTCATATGCTCAATCTGCAGCTCAAAGGGTGGGGTGGGGTCGAAACTATGGATAAAATGATATGCCCATGCAAGTACATTTTTTGAGAAGAGGGACAACAGGATTTATATATACTGTTTGTACTATCCAGAGAGAGACAATCCATTTGATATACATTACATCCTCCTTGAGTTCCATTTTAACCATATCTTGGTCACAGATTTTCTTGATACAATATCCTTTGTGAAGAACGAATGTATTGTAACACTGGCACAAAGAGAGATTAACTCCATGAATCCTATGGATTCCTTTTGAGAGGCACAGTGGTGACAACCTCCAGAAATCCATGTTGAAAATGAAAACCCCCTTTACAGCAAATCCAATTAGCATAGTAGATCGCTTTCTCCTTCCAGTACTGCCATTTCAGTGCTAGTCTTTTATGGTGGTAACTACCACTGAGTTTTTAAAAATGTCTGCTTTTACTTTAACAATGCCACTTGGACTTCCAGCTTGCAGTGAATTCCTCTGCAATTACTTCTGTGCAAGAGTCAACATTGCCCCACTACAAAAGACTCCGCTCTTCCTCTGTCCCCTCCCTCACTCTCCCTCGTTTCTCCTGCTCACCTAACCGCCTTCGACCCTTCTCCCTCGCTGCCCCCCATGCCTGGAACTCCCTTCCTGCCCGCATCCACCTTGCCCCCTCCCTTCGCTCCTTCAAATCCCTCCTCAAGACCCACCTTTTCCTCGCCGCCTTTCCCAATGCCTGCTAGTCGTTCCCCGTACACTTACTGTCTGCCCCCCTCAAAAAGACTGCTGCTACCATCCTGATTGTAACCAAGCCAAGCACATGCACCTGAGACTTCGCATCCGCTTGAATGTTATTTGTCTTCTCCCCTGTCTCTCCCACTGTCCCCTCTCCCTGTCTCCCCCCTCCTTGTCTTTTAGATTGTAAGCCACAGGCAGGGACTGTGTATATTTCTATGTTTCTGTACAGCACCAAGTACATGACTGGCACTATATAAATGTTATAATAATAATAATAATAATAATAATTAATAAAAAATTAATAATAAAAGATTAAATCTCCTCCCAAGCAGGGTAGGTTAGTCTTTCACCACTGTTCTTGTTTTAACCTGGAAATGGGGCTAGCCAACACCTGTCCCTGATGTCCCACAGAGAAAACCCTCTGGCATCACCTTTGCCTTTGACTACACCCCAGCTTTTGTGGGCTGAAAAGCTTTCATGTCTGCAGCTTGTTTCTACCTCTCCTGGGGTATGAACTCCTTCACATTCACATCCACATACAACGTGTGGTGCTGGGTGATTATTCATCTTCTCCATGGGGCCTCACGTGTGGAGTCCCACAGGGTTCCATCTTATCCCCCCTCCTGTTCAATGTGTACATGCAGCTTTTTGGGGAGGTTGTCAGAAAGTCTGATGTAAGGTGTCATCAATATGCTGATGACACCCAGCTATATCTCTCATTTTCATCAGACCCAGGTCCGGCAGTCTCCGTGCCTACCTGCTTTCTGTCAGCTGTGGGGCCGCTTGAAGTTAAATCCTGACAAGACGGAGGTGATGGTTGTGGGGAAGGGGGAGTGATGGTCCCCATTGTTGATGGGGTCCACCCTCCCCTGGTATCTCAGGTCCATAGTCTGGGGGTGCTCCTGGATCCGAAGCTCCGCCTGGATGTCCAGGTGGCAGCTGTGGCAAAGAGTGCATTCTGCCAATTACATCTGGTACGTCAGCTTAGGCCATATGTCTTGGATTTGGACCTAGCCACAATCATCCACGCTTTTATTACCTCAAGATTAGACTACTGCAACTCACTCTACGTGGGGCTACCCTTGGTGCTGGTCTGGAGGCCGCAGCTGGTGCAGAATGCAGTGGCCTGTCTCCTGAAAGGGATGGGCCAACGTGAGCACATTACTCCAGTGTTTTGCTCTCTGCACTGGCTGCCAATAGTTTTCCAGGTCCTATTCAAGGTGTTGGGTGTTGACCTTTAAAGCCCTAAATGGCCTGGGCCCCACCTAACTGCAGGACCGCCTCACCCTCTGGATCCTGGATTGACCTCTGTGAGGTCCCCTGGGTCTCCCGGGTGTTGACCATGAGGAGGGCGTTCTCTGTGGCTGCACCGCGACTCTGGAACTCCCTCCCATTGGAAGTTCACCTGGCCGCTGACGACCTCTCTTTCCGTAGACAGTGTAAGACCTGGCTGTTCCGCCGGGCCTTTACTGAGGGAAATGGGATAGGTGGGTTGGGTTAGGGAGGTTTTTTTTTATATTGGGCTATTTTAACTTTTGGATTTGTTAGTGTTTTAATGTATTTTATTTCATTATGTATTTTAAAATGTTGTTAATCGCCCCCAGATGCTTACAGCAGGAGGGGCTGGCATATAAATTTTAATAAATAAAT
Source organism: Sphenodon punctatus (assembly GCA_003113815.1). NCBI lineage: Eukaryota > Metazoa > Chordata > Lepidosauria > Sphenodontia > Sphenodontidae > Sphenodon > Sphenodon punctatus. The sequence continues at coordinate 3,592,054 of QEPC01007499.1, read as the reverse complement.
AAATAAATACAGGTCGGAGTGATTCCACTTTAAGCCAGTGAAGGCATTGCTGTAAATTTTAATGGAAGCAGGATTTCAACTGCTGGTTTTGAATTAAAGTATCATAGAAGCACTTCCACCTTTTTATAAAGCACCATGTAAAATCTGATTAAGAACATAAGAAGTACCATACTGAGTCAGACAAATGGTCCATTAAGCCCAGCATCCTGTCTCCGACAGTGGTCAATTTTGATGGCATGGGAAAAGTATCAGCAGTCACAATGGGCAATCCATTCCCTGTTGATCAGCCCCTGCTCCCGACAATAAGAAATTCCCATCTTGTAACCTACTTGGCTAATAGCCGTTAATGGACCTATTCTCCAAGAACTTATCCAGTCCCTTTTAAAATGCAGCTATACTATATTAAAGCAATCGTATTCAGTATCTTAATACTTATTAGTTTCCCAATGCAGGGAGTTGTATTGCAATGAAATAATAATAAACTGTCAGTAACTTGCATCTGGGATGAAGCTAAGGACCCACAACAGGCACTCAGTTGAAACTTCAGTGACCGAGGCTGAATGTCACTAAAATTTCCCTACATGATTGTTTGAAGGGATAGGTTAAAAATATGACTACAGCAGAGACCTGCTATTCTGGATTCTGCAAGTCAAGACCAACTAATGTACATTCACCAGACGCGCAAGTGGGTTGTGCACACATGGGCCCCGATCCAGGGTCTGTGTGCTAGATGTGCATGAGGAAAGGCATGCTCATGCTGTGTTTCTGCAGCATAGGATACTCACGCAGACCTTGGACCAGGGACATAAATTGCACCCTGAAGTGTCATGCTAGACTTAAGTGCACACTAAATTCTAGACATACCATTGTCTATCACCCACCCCCATGTATGCGTGCAGTGTCATCCCTTGGGAGTCCAGCATTGCCCCTTCATACGGTCACCACTTAATGTGGTCTGACTGCTTGTAAAGACTCTCCCCAGGCACAGAGGTGTGTTCCATGCTCCCACAATACAGGCAGCATCGTGCCGACCTTGGTTGTGCTGCACCCCGATGCCTCTCGCTGCGAATGAGGATTTGGCACCTGCTTTAACCTAGCGTGGTCCTTCGGCACATGGCACACACAACTCCTTTGGGCACCAGGACCAAAGAGGATTATACTCTGTCCCCTATTTGGCAGGACATAAATGGGGAAAAGTTTCTGATATGTCTGGACTTGTAGTGTCTTGAGATCTCCAGGGCTTTGAAAGACTGCAGCTCCCAAAGCTGCAGTCGGTCTCCAGCAGAAACTGCTACATGGAAATGTGGAAGATCCCGGTTTCTGCACCAGTATTTTCATATGTAGCTGGGAAGAGACTGTAGTTCTGGGAGCACAGTCTAACCCTGCAGTTATGGATGCCTGCACATCCTGATATCTTTCAAGGAATCCGGATTTGTGACTAAGGTTACCGTGCCTCCCCTTTAAAAGAGGGTGCTTATGAAAAATGCATGCTGCAGGGTTGCATTGGTTCCAGTGCAGCCCAGCAAAATATTTTTTTTCATAAGCATCCTCTTTTAAAGGGGAGGTATGGTAACCCTATTTTGGGATCTCAACTGTAGACAAATTGCATTCACTGAGTGTTTTGGGACCAGTAGCTAAACTACCCTGCCGTTCATAGCAGTGTATCACAGGGAGTTTATGCTCATCCAAAAGAATAAATTGTCTCCTTCCACTGTGTTGAACATTATCTGAGTTGTTTGTATTGTGCTTCACATCTATTTCAGGTGGCTAACAACCTCAATAAGTTTGCCCTCATGTTCTGTTGTTGTATTCCTTATCCTAGTTTGTGGCGCATCCAAACTGTCAGCAGCAACTCCTCTCAATCTGGTATGAGAATCTGTCAGGTTTACGCCAACAGACCATGGCAGTGAAATTTTTAGTTGTTCTTGCTGTGGCGGTTGGGCTGCCGTTCCTGTCAGTGGCTTATTGGATTGCTCCATGCAGCAAGGTTAGTCGGTACAAGTCGGTAACATCCTTTCAGTAATTTCCGTGTCCTGTTTGATGCAGTTTTCTAATTGGGCAGAGCTGAAGCATGTGTGTAAATTACAAGCACACTGAGTAACACTTCAGTGGTGTGATATTGAATGCTGATTTGTAAGTATGGGAGGGCAGCAGGATTACACGTCACTGGCATTCCCAGTACAAAGAAGTAAATGCATTATGCTGAATACAATGAATAACACATGAATAAATTATGTGTGAGCCAGGAGAAACTAATTTAGAAAGAATGAATCCGACTGCTCTTCATTTTGTTGTGTTAAATGTATAGTAACTCTAACAACCAAATAAATTATTTTATGGCAGAACAATAAAACAAATAAATATTCTTTTAGAGACAAATAAATTGCCTGCCAATTAGAGAACTGGGGGGATAGTGACATTATTAATTGTAGCAATTAAATGTGGTTTTAATTCTCCATTTTGTTATCTATGTTGGCAACTATCTGAAAATGAGTACACATTTTTTGTTAAGAGGAAAATGCATGGACATGATTCTGAGAAGTGCTCTCTAAGCTTTCACTGTTGTTAATTATTTGTACTCCTGCACCTGCAAGACAACCACAAATGAGGCTTGTTTAGAGCTGAAACTAACAGTAGATTTTTTATTTGCAGATATTATTTGCATTTTTGGATAGCTTTCCAAATACCAGAATAATATCCACATTTGAAATGGTTATTCACATATCCGCTTATTTAGATATTCTGGCTGAGTTACTTCACTTATTTTGCTATTTGGTTAGGTTATTTTGCTATGTTGCCTAATTTATTTCAGCAATTATGTATGCACAATAGTGCTAATTGTGCTGAAATAACGTTACCAAAATGGACAAATATCCAAATAACATAATAAAAATAGCCAAAATCACTGAAATAACCAATGCAATATAGCCAAATTGAATATCCTACAAAACCAAAATGAATATTGGTTATTATCCACTTTGTCGGGTTTGATTCCAGTAATGTGAACTTGATGGATTTATTTGTTTCTGTGGATCAGCCTAGCGGTTTCAACTCCAGCCTTATTGTACTAGACATAGACATGCTACAAAGGTAGACCACAATTCTCGATCCACACTGGTTAAGTCAACAGGACTACTCCAGTTTAAGTGGCTGGTGAATTTCATCCATAGACACCCCCTGTACTGTATAGCTTGCAAACTAAAAAGACAAGACAGAGGAAGGGGGAAGGAAAGGATACAAGCAGAGGAAACAGTGTAAGGCTTAAAAACATCATAAATTTTGGTCACTGATCAAAGGCTAGATCAAACAGATGCTGCAAATAAAATAAAACCGAGAAGAGGTAACTTACCCTCTTACCTCTTTTAATCAGACTAACACTAACCTCCAATGTTTTGTTTTTAATCCAAATTGTGGTTAACAATACATCCTTTTAACTGTCCCCTGCAGCTTTATAATTTGTCCGCACCTGGATCTTAGTATAAAGAGTCACCATTACATTGCCCACACATTGCCAATTAAGTTGCCTCGCCCCCTCCCTTCGTACCTTCAAATCCCTCTTCAAGACCCACCTCTTCTGCTCTGCCCTCCCCGACTTCTTGCTCCCCTCACTTAACTCCTGCTGATACCCTCCATCCAGTACAATCTGTTACCTAAGGTCTGTGTACTCATATCCTCACCACTGTAACTAAGCCAAGTGCGTTCACCTGGGACCTCGCATCCTCATGAATGTTACACTCCTTGTCTCTCCCTCTGTTCAGTCCTTTGTCTCTCCCCCCCCCCCCCCCCATCTCTCAGATTATAAGCCCCAGGGCAGGGACCGTGTCTATTCAATTACTTTGTAAAGCGCCAGGTACATTGCTGGCGCTATATAAATGCTTGCTAATAATAATAATAATAATAATAATAATAATAATTAATAATAATAAGTATCCCAGCTGAGGCATGTGCATGTCAACACACACAAAAATCTCCATGTTTTACACTAACATAATATGGAAGTGAATTGATCTATTTTGGCTATACTGGAGACACCAACAGGAAATAGGCTTCGTATACACCCTTACAAGGTTGTTTGTACACCCTTGCTGTGGTCGGACCATTACCTCCTGTGGACTCGCATTCTGGTATGCCTGCCTGACCGCATGGGCAAGGGACCAATTTGGATGGTCCACCCCCAAAGACTCATGGAACCAGTTGGGTTCCAGAATGCTTTGGGGGATGTTTCTGTTGACCTCGATGATCACCCCTTGTGGCCTTTTGGAATGCTTGCAGAGGTCATTGATTGGGTGGCTCCCAAATGTCCACTTCCGGTGCTTTGCCACTGCAGGTCCCCGTGGTTCACAGAGGATCTGGGGTGGCTGAAGCATGAATGGAGGTGGTTAGAGCAACAGTGGCATGGTACTCACACCCAAGACAACCGGTTGCGGCATGGAGTGTTGTTGAAGACCTATACCGTAGCTGTTTGAGCAGCAAAGAAATGGTTATTTGCTGCTCTTATAGCATCCGCTTAGTTTCATCCGGTGGAGCTGTTCTGGGTGGTGAGGGGTCTGGTCAGTCCAGTCTCTCTCCACCTGGAGCTAGACTCATCCAAGATTCCGCCCATGTTTCTAACATACTTTGAGAATAAAGTCACTCGCATTAAGCACGACTTTGGCTCTCCCATTTTAGAGGCAGTGATGGATGGGCCAGGGGCTAGGAATGCCCTGTCTGGTCAGTGTTTGTGGGATGACTTTTAATTGTTGACATCTGCTGAGGCAGCCGATGTGCTGAGGTCTGTGTGGGCCACAACATGTGAGTTAGATCCTTGTCCTTCCTGGTTGGTGAAAACCACCAGGGAGACTCTGGGGCCAGTGTTGGCCGGAATTATCAATGCCTCCCTGCGGGAGGGTAGGGTGCTGGACTGCCTCACGGAGGTAGTGGTACGGTTGCTCCTCAAGAAACCATTGCTTGATGTTGGTGCCTCAGTGAACTACAGGCCCATCTCTAACCTTCTCTTTTTTGGGAAGGTTATTGAACGGGTAGTGGCCCATCAGCTCCAGGTGCACTTGGATCACAGCAGTTTCATTGATCCAGCACAGTCTGGGTTTTGTCCGGGTTATGGCATGGAAACCATGCTTGTGGCTTTGGTTGATGATCTCCTTGTAGAGTTAGACCAGGGTTGTATGACCCTGTTATTGTTGATAACCCTGTTAGTCTATTTGCAGCTTTTGATATCGTGAATCATGAGATGCTGGTGATTCACCTGTGGGACCTGGCCGGGGTGAACAGTACCATCTTGTGGTGGTTCTGTTCATACCTGGTGGATAGATCTCAGTGGGTGATACTAGGGGATTGTACATCCTCCCCTGGAGGTCTCCTATGTAGGGTTCCACAGCGTTCCATTTTGTCTCCTCTCTTATTCAATGTGTATATGAAGCTGCTCAGGGACGTTGTGCACAGTTGGGGAGTCCACTGTCATCAATATGTGGATGATACCCAGCTGTATTTATTGTTTTCATCCGACCCAGACCTGGCAGTCTCATTGCTGTCCCGATGCCTGGCTGCTGGGGGCTATTGGATGAGTTCAAGCCGATTGAACTTAATCCCGATAAGACAGAGGTTAGTGTGTGTGTGTGGGGGGGGAGTGTCGGGGATCTGGGGGACGGGAACACCCCATGTATTGGGGGTGTTCACCCTCTGTTGGTTCAATCTGTGCAAAACCTGAGGTGCTCCTGAATGCACAGTTGTGCCTGGATTTGCCGGTGTCAGCTGTGGCCATGGACACCTTCTGCCAATTACAACTGTGAAAAGACTCTGCCCATATGTCTTGGACTCCGACCTCACCACTGTCATCCATGCATTCATAACCTTGAGGGTAGACTACTGCAATGCACTCTACATGGGGCTGCCCTTCGTGATGGGTCTGAAAGCTGAAGCTAGTGCAGAATGTGGTGACCCGCCTGCTTATGGAGATGGGCTGCAGGGAACATATAATACCAGTGTTTCGGACATTGCACTAGCTGTGTTATTGGGGGGGGGGGAGAGAAAGAGCCTCAGTCACTCTCCACCAAGAGTCAGGTACTCCTTGGACCTCTAGGAAACTCTCTGGGTATAAATGCCCATCAGGATAGTATTTGGGCCCTACCAACTGCAGAGAGTGTAAGGAAGTTAGGTCCCTATCATCATCAGGCGTGGGGATGCAAGGGTCCTGTGGCTCCCTACCACACACAATCAATTGCAAACATCTCAGGGANGGGGGGGGGGGGGAAAGCACAGTGTGCCAGGAGAGTGGGGGAAGGAAGGGTATGGCGGCCCAGGATCATGGGGGGATAGGGAGCAGGGGGAGGATCTTACACACCACAGGGGAATAGGGAGCCCTAGGCCAGGGGAAGGGGGACGCTCTCTCCGTCTCTCACTCACTCTTTCACTCACAGATTCAAAGGGAAGGAAGGAAGGGAAACAAGGGGGTAAATTCACTACACGCGTATAGCTAAACACACTTCAAGACCAAACAGGGAACAACAGGCAAGAGTACAATCACTTAGCTTTCTCAACGCTGTGGGGCCAGTTCAGACAGGAAAACCTGATCACCAGCACTGCTTGCAAGACAGTGCTGGGTTAAGTAGCCCTGCCCTTAGTGTCTACAGCTGGAGGCTTCCCCTGCAGGTGGGCTGAGTGCTACAGGGTCCTAGATTCCATCCCTGTTCCACTAGGGCCAGGTGCAGCTGCTGGCGTGGGAGTCGCTTCAGGGTGTGGGGGCGCTGTGAGCCCTCATTCTGCAGCTGGCTCTGTGGCACCCATCTGTTGGGATGGGATCCCAAGGGGGCTAGGGGTGGTATCAGGGGCAGGGTGGCTCGGCGATGGAGGCGGAGCCCCATGACATGCATCCTATCATCTTCCAAGCCCAATTCAAGCTGCTGGTTTTGACCTAAAAGCCCTACATGGCTTGGGCCCTGCTTATCTGAAGGATCGCTTCATTCCCTGGGCCCCTGGGTGGCCCCTGTGGTTGTCCGGGAACACCCTCCTGGAGGTCCAGTTGTATAGGTGGGTCCGTACGGACAGGAGGGCATTCTCGGTGGCTGCATCATTGCTCTGGAATGCTCTTCTGATGGAGGTCCACCTCAGCCTGAATCGTCTTGCCTTCCGCCGGCAGTGTAAATATAATTCACCATGTCAAAAGAAATAATAAAATTGCGGCGGTGATATCACTCAATGCAGAAAAAGCCTTTGACATGGTACAGCACAGATACCTGTTTGCTACTATGGAAAAAATGGGTATAAGGGGCACATTCACAGACTGGATTAAATTAATATATAAATTCCCGACTGCCAAAATACTTATTGATGGAGTAAACGCCAGGGAAATTAGTCTGAAATGGGGTACTAGACAGGGCTGCCGCATGTCCCCTTTATTGTTTAATATAGCTATTGAACCCTTGGCCATTATGATAAGAAACTCAAAGCAAATAAATGGAGTAGAAATAAAAAATAAAGAATATAAGTTGGCGATGTACGCAGATGACATGCTAGTCCGTTTGACAAATTTGCCTCAATCAGTACCGGCCCTAATTGAAATTATAGAACAATTCAGCATTGCCTCAGGATATAAAGTAAATATAGAAAAATCAAAGATGTTGCTGTTTAATGAGGATAGACTTACTAAGGAAGGATTGAAAAGGTCAACTCCATTTACAGTAGAAAAGGTGGAATTAACATATTTAGGAATAACAGTCACAAAAAAACTCAGACTTCTATAAGGCTAATTATATACCACTATTAGAATATATAAAGAGAAAAGAAGAAGCATGGAAAAACCTTCAAGTCTCATGGGTGGGGAGGACAAACCTAGTTAAAACGATGGTGTTGCCTAAATTAATATATACTTTTTTTGCGCTACCAACGCAAGTGCCCAGGGAATTTTTTTGAATGTTGAACAGAGTGATATCAAAAATTATTTGGTCACATAAAAAAACTAGATTAAAAAGATTAGTATTATATACCCAGAAAGAAAATGGGGGCATGAATATGCCTGATTTTAAGCTTCACTATTGAGCGTCAGTTTTGAGAGGAATAAAGATATGCTTTCATAATTTCGGTACACCAGACTGGCTGGAAATAGAAAAGGATTACTGTCAAATCCAAGAATTCAAATACTTTTTGACTGATAGCCTTGATATAAAAGTTCCTAAAAATAAGGATCATCCTTTTGTTCATATAGCTTTACAGGTGTGGGGAAAATGTTGGAGAAAGGCTGAGATTGATAAAGAAAAGAATCCATATACCCCATCTTTGGGTCATGGGCAAAAAAGGGTGGGATACCAGATAAGGTAATGAAAGAGTGGGAAAAGAAAGGTCTTAAAATTGCCACTCACCATTTTGTTGGAGAGGAAATCCTTATGTTGGATACAATCAGGCAAAAGAATATTACAGATCCAGGATTCTTAATATATGCTAAAATTAAAAGTAAATTTAACTCTAAACAAGATAGACCCTCATATACAATAATAATAAAATCTTTATTGTGTCAACCAATGGTTATTACAACAACAACAAAATAACTCAAAACACAATAATTATATACATTATTTACAAAACAACCAAATATCAACCAACCGAAAACCTCCTGTTGATTAACATCTTATAGTATATAAAATAGACTAAACATCACATTATCAATAAAAGCTTAAACAACCACTCCTGAAACAAAGCGTGGAGTCAGTAACAACAGTGACGTCCGTAACAGAACTAATAGTTTCGCCGACTCTCGGACCATAACAAGAAAATTTACTAGAAAAATACCATCCTTCCCCCAACCCAGCCTGGCCCTCTTCCTAACCACGCCTATCATTCATTACTACTTTCCCAAATATTGCCACTGCCTGTGTGAGATCTGATATCCTATCATCTAAACACAGGGTTAATGGGTTTACCAAGGGGTACATTTCTCGTGCCCGATCACATAACTTAAGCAACTTTACCCTGAGAGAGGCATACTTGGGACATACAAAAAGAATATGATCTGTAGAATCTGGAACCAGCATTGCACAGGATTGGCAGTACCTTTCCTGGGCTGGGACACCACTATATCGCCCTTCTAGGACCGCTGAGGGAAACACTGCGCAGCGGAAGCGCACTAAAGCACATCTCAAGGGATACTCACCCCAGGCCACCAGATAGTTTATACCACTAAGAGGCCTGGCAGGGGGACCATACGACACAATTACATTCTGAGAGGAAATCAACTCGGAGTCAATCTGGAGTTGTTGGTCCAGAAGTCTCCTTTTTATCATAAACATCGCGTTCTTTGCTCCCAAGGACACCAGATATCCCGGTGAAAGTCCCAGCCTACCCAACACTCCCTCAATCCTACCCCTCCAAGGATTCAACAAGCCCTCATCCCGAGCTCTCCCCAAAAGGGAGCCCTCAGCTAAGGGGAGTAACTCCACCTTTAGCCAAAACCGCAGTAATACCAGGGTCGCAAAAACTCTAAGTGGCTGGGCCGCCAGCTCTACATGGAGCAAGACCTGGGGGGTACCCTGCAGGACCCCCAGGATGGCCCTAAGAACTCCGTTCTGGACAGACTCCAACTGCTGTAAAAAATCCAAACCCCAAACGGGGAAAGCATATAGTAACTGACTAATTACTTTAGCTCAAAACAGCCAAAGTGCTGGAAATATCAAATGGCCCCCCTTACCAAAATAAAAGCTAAGGATTACCCCCACTGTCTGCCCAGCTCGACTCTTTGCCATAGACCAATGGTTCCACCAGCTGGGAGAACTTGAAAAAGTCAACCCCAGATACTGAAAAGTGTTCACCTGAGCAATCTGGTGCTCCTCCATCCACCACACACAGGAAACTCTGTGTTTCCGCCGAGCAATAATCAACACCTTGGTCTTACCATAGTTAACTGTTAAATCCTCCCTTAAACAGTAATCATTCACCCACTGCATTGCTCGACGGAGTCCCACTGGGGAGCGAGAAATTAACACCGTGCCATCTGCATAAAGTAGAGCTACTATTCTCCTTTCTCCAATCCAGGGTGGATGTGTATCAACTCCTGACAGGAAGTGGGGCAAGTTGTTCAAAAAAATATTAAACAGGATGGGGGCCAACAGGCATCCCTGCCTAACCCCCTTATCCACTCTTACTTCCCGTGAAAGATCCCCTGTCCGATTATACTTCACCTGCAAGGAGTTCTCAGCATGTAGCCTAGATATCAAAAATAACAGTCACGGCTCCACCTGCAGGGCCCGGAGCTTCACCCATAATCGGCCCCTGCAGATGAAATCAAAGGCCATCCTTAGATCCACAAACCAAAGGTGAACCTTCAGACCTTGAGCCAGCGACCTCTCTACCAGGTGGGCGAGCACCAAGGCATGGTCCACCGTTGAACGGAACCGCTGGAAACCCACCTGCTCTGGGATGATGATATTATTTTTGTTCAACCAATCAGAAAGCCTAGATAACAAAAGTCTGGAGTAGAGTTTCCCTATGATGCTTAAAAGGCTGATGGGATGGTAATTCCCAGGATCAGTGGGGTCCCCCTTCTTAAATATAGGGACCACTATGCTCTTAATCCATGTCCTGGGAATCCTCCCTGAAGCATTTATATAGGTGAATATTGGGGCCAAAATCCCTTCCCACCATTCTGGGGCCTCCTTCAGCATCTCCGCTGTTATTGAGTCGCTACCTGGAGCCTTCCCCCCTTTGCAATTGGCAATTAATTCCTTAATTTCATCTTCCTGAACTGGTGACCAGTGCAGAAAAGAATCAACCTCCTCTAGTGTGGGATTACATTGCAAACGGGGTGGAACTGTGTAGATCACTTTGTAGAATTCTTCCCACACCTCTGGGGACAATATCACTGATGTCATCACACCCCTCCCCAGCCTCAACTGTTTGGATACGGCCCCAAAATTGAACTGAGTCCCCACACTTTGCTGCCTCATCCAAGTATACCCACTGACGTGATTGAAATATACGTCGTTTCAACTCAATCAACTAGCGATAACGCCTCCGGTTACCCATAAGAGCGACTCTGTTGGATTCCAAGGGGCTTCCTTTCAAAATACGGGCCGCCCTCCTAAGGGAGGCTCATGACCTCCTGCAATCCCCATCAAACCAACCTCTCACCTTCCCAGTCTGGGCAGAGGGGGGACCCTCATATACAAGAAAAAGGCATAATATCGAAGCGGTGATATATGGGGATGCCAGTCATAGGCATGTGTTATCCAGAATCTGCCGGGTGTTGCAAAAAAATGTTTAACGAGCCTGATGAGGGGTATATCAAGAAATGGGTGAAGGAATTAAATATTGATATGGAAAAGGGAAAAAAAACAGGCTATATGGATGGAGATGCAGCCAGGCTCAGGATCATTAGCGGTCAGGTCAGGGAACCACAAATTAAAGCTATGTATAGGATATATTTTACTCCTGAACGATTGCATGGCATGAATAAGAACTACTCAAATAAATGCTGGCAAGGATGTGATGTGACAGGGATCATGTTGCATTATTGGTGGAATTGTCCTGAAATACATGAATTTTGGGTAAAAGTGGGCCAATACATTAGTATAGTTGCGCAGCAGCAAATCCAAATGCAGCCAGAATTTGCGATTCTGGGAATTTTCCTGGAGTTGCAGATTACGAAGGAAAGAAAGTTGGCCTGCCAGCAGCTCTGTCTAGCTGCTATTCATATGATTGTGTGTAACTGGAAGCCAAAACAGAAACCAGCAATGCATAAGTGGTAGCAAAGATTTTGGTGGAATTTAACCATGGAGCATATTCAAGCCGAGTTACATCAAGATTTAGAAGGCTACTATGCTATTTGGAACAGTGTCTGGAATTTACTGCAGCAACATGTGGATATGTCTGAAAGTAACATAACAATATGTCTAACCAAAATATGAACTAGTGCATAGATCAAGAAACACAGAATTTGATGTTAATGGACCAACACTGTAACGGGTACTCCCCGAACTGGTCCAATTTGAAGAACTGTAATGTGTATATAGTTTTCTTAAAAATGTGATGTTTAATTCTAAGAAAAAATAATAAACATATATTTTTTTAAAAGCCTGTTTGGGGTGCTAGACCCTGTAGTGTGGGTGCTAGACCCTGAAAGCCACAGCTACACCACATGCCCATTTTATATCCTAATCAAGTGCCATCCCTTTTCATGATGTTTTATACGTCATTTATATCAGACAAAACAGCCCCAAATACATTTATACCACTCCAGTCCTTGCTTCACCTAATTAAAAAGGAAAGTGGTAATACATGTACATAGTACCTTTTATCCAGAAGGATCCTAATTACTTAACCAGTTTTATCAAAGAATTTACACATTATATAACATTATTATAGGGATCATTTCATCTTTTCTATCATGGAATTGCAGTCACTTGTAGCACTGAAACATGGTCACTGCTTAACCCTATACACAAGATACCAGTAGAGTTTTTAAAGATTTCCAGAATAATGCCTATAGCAGGAAGCAAATACATCCAAATGAAACTACAGAGGCAGTTTTAGCTAGGAAAAAGTAATTATATGCATAGGGATTAGCCAAATATATTACAATTTCCATGTCCCTCCATAAAAAAGGGTTCTGGAATGTTATCAGCTGTACATGAGCAAAGAACTCTATTTCAAATGTTATCCAGATGGAATGCTGCTCTTGATAACACAGAGAAACATCACTTAAGAAAAACATCAATGCTAATTACTTCAGCATCAGTTTTAGCCAGTAATTAGCTGATTAGTTTCCACTATTAGAGCATACTTACTACAAATCAGATTTCCCCTAATTTACATAAACACAGTTGATTCATTCTTTCAGGAAATTTTAAAACTTTGATGCAAAATGTGTTCTCTGTGGGAAATTTGACTTCCATTGATGATGTGGTTTTTTCCATGGGAAAACTTTCTTATAGAAAATTTCAGAGTCCTAGTAAGAATAATCCCGTGCTCCTACATTTTTTCCATCTAGCTGCAGTCCCTCCAGTCCTGTGTGATGCTTTGTGCCTGCACAAGATGCCACTTGCCTTCAACTCCTTTTGAAAACCATACATAATAAAGAGGCTTTGCCTCTTTCCAGACGCTTCTCAGCACAGTGCCATTCTGACTCTGATTGGTGTTTTCTTTTCTAAATGTTCACAACAGGCAGGGACAAAATTACAAAACTGTTCTTCCTCCACTAAATCAAAGTCCCTTCCCCACTGCACAAATGAAAAATAGTTCCCAGCATATCTTTTACTAATTTATTTTCCAGTGATTTCTTAGAATACTTTTAATAAAGATTCTTGTCTCTCTTTTTGTCAGTCAGTTTTGTCAGTCCATTTTCAATTTGTTTAAATTTCTCTTGATCAGCTGCTCTGGTATTTAACCTGATTTTCTTCACTATTTCTTCTTCTTCCCTGGGTATAACTCTCTATCTCTCTCTATCTATCTCTCTGGCATCTGTCTCCCAGCCCCATCCTCGTTTGTGAACACAGGCAGATTATCAGTTTAAAAGGACACTGTCAAGGTATTTTGTTTATCATTTTCAAAATTTGTTTTACTGTTGTTTACAGCCACCCCTTGGAAGCTTGAAAATGGACTCTGTTCTGTTTAACTTCACAGTGCATGCAAAATAAGTTGTGCAGGTGGAAGTCTTCAGGAGACTGACAGAACCAACTGGTGATTTTTAGGAAAGAGGAAAAGTAATTTTATGGGGGGATACACATAATGCACTGCATGGACTTGCAAAAGAGTATATCAGAGAAGAGGGAGGTCAAATTTGGGGCCTACTAACCTTGACAGTGTCCCTTTAATATTAATCATTTTTAGATACCTCTACTTTTTCTTTTCCGAAATTGTGTTTTAAAGACTCAACTATAGTATAAATGACCTTTTTTCATTTGCTTGAGCTTCCGTTTGGTGTAGACCAAAATCTAACTTTGACTTTTAAATAATAATTGCAAAACTTGAAATGAAGACTCTTTAACATCTTCACTAAGCAACAATAGTAAATGTGTCAATTGCAGACCCTCTTCATGCTTGCTTTGAATTCTATACTTGTTTCAGCATATACAGTGGACAGCATCTTCTAAAATAAGAGAGAAGTGTTTTGGGTGAAATCCTGCCTACGTTGAAATCAGTGTGTTGTATCACAAACTTAAATTGAGGAAAGATTTCATCCTTTTTTCTAAACCTAAAGCAAGATTAGCTAGGAACAATGGCATGAATGCAAGACATTGTCAACACATTTTTAAAAATAAATAATTTATTAGCTCAATTAGTTTGTGTGTGCTTGCATGGAATTTTCAGTTTTGTGTAGTATTATTCTAAACCAGCCGAGCCAAGGTTTAGTCATCTATGTTGGTGGGTGTCTAATGAAATTCCCATTTTAAAAATAAAGCAAGAATATAAGAAACCATATAACTGTAAACATAATAGTTTGGGTTTTTTTTTAAAAAATTATTAAACAAAAGAGAATGTGTCTGCTAAACTCAACTTACTCCCATTACTGGACATCGCACCAAAGAGCTGGTTACCTCAACTCTGCTTCAAGGTCCCACTGAAGTCTGAACTTGATTCGATATTTTTTTTCTTCATTTGAATAGTACCTTATCCTTCAAAAAAGTCTGATTTAAAATGAATGGGACAACTCCTGATATAAGGCACTACTACTTAATGTAAGAAGAACACAAATGAGCCTCATATATTTAAGGTCACATTCCACCACGCTTATATTGAACAGTACCTTTCTTCTTCAGTAATTCCGAGTTGCTCCTACCGAGGTTAAAAAACCTTCTCGTGATTTTCCTTTGCTAGTTCTTAAGGATGTGAATTAAAAGAAACTTGCCAACAAACAGTGAATATTTTTTACTGATGTATAATGAGAAATACAAAGAGGCACCAAGAATTTTTACTTTAGTATATGGATGCATTGGTATGCATCTAGTATAGACAGTGCTGGAATTCAATAATAAAATCACATCTCTTGTTTCTGAAATTGGTCAATACATAGACATTTTTACAAGGTAAATTTCGTTCTAACACTATGTTTTTATTAACTGCATTTTTAACATGAGTGTACCTTGAAAGAAAATGATGTAACCTGTATGTCTTTTCTAACTTCTGTTGCAGTTAGGCAGGATAATGCGTGGACCATTCATGAAGTTTGTGGCACATGCAGCCTCTTTCACCATTTTCCTTGGTCTGCTGGTCATGAACGCAGCTGACAGATTTGATGGGACCAAACTGAAGCCTAATGAAACTAGAACAGATGGCACAAAACAGCTGTTCAGGGTGAAAACTTCCTGCTTCTCCTGGATGGAGATGCTCATTATCTCTTGGGTAATAGGTAAAGATTGATTTTCTTTTAGAATTCTGGGGTAGAGAGTTAAATTCATCTATCACACATTTGTACTAATATGTAAAAAAAAAACCCACCCAAATAATCCCATACAGTAAGGATCCAAACAAATGAAGTCTGGAGTTTCTTAGAGAAGGAGTATGGGGAAACGCTTAATGTTGTTGAATGGGTTTTTTGTTTTTAAATTTTTGCTATAAAACGAGCCACACCTCCCCTTCAACTACACCATAAATCTGACTGTAACAGATATCCATGCAGATAATTGTTTCAGCTCTAGTCCTTACTAGTTGTTTGGCTGTCAGCACATTGTGGGTATTTGCATATATGAAAGCATTAGTTACTGCCACGGTTTGATCTTCACTGCAGGCAGGATCTGGCCCCACCACTGAACAAATGTGACAGTGGCCGGGGCTGAGGAGGAGGCGGGGAGAGGGCAGGAGGATGTGCCTGACGTGGGTGCAGCGACCTATGAGGCCACCGCACCTGCCCAGAAAAGCTCCTACTGCCAGCTGGAGTTAGGTAGAGTGGGCCATCAGATGTGATGGCCCGCTCTATGACAGTCTGGGAATGACTTCCCCAGAGCATGGCAGGGATAAATACAGGATGTGCACTGGCAGGGACACAGCACACAACCATCCTGCCACAATCTGTGCTATGTTTGTTCCCGCTCATAGTAAACAGACAGGAACAAACATGACACCACCATGGGTAGCCATGCCAGAGTAAGTGTGGCCACTCGTGGTAGCATCACATCTGAAAACACACACACACACAAACACAGACAGGATTAGAGGTGTGCACCAGGGACTCATGTCAGTTTTTGTTTTTGTTTTGCTATTTAAATCTTTCATTTTAGTTTTTGTAAATATCAAAATTTTGCTTTGGTTTTTGCTTTCCATTGATTTCAGTATACTTCCAGCTGCACATTTTTAGTTTTTTATTTTATTTTTATGACACTTGAAGGGATTGTACTTCCAATGAAAGACATTATGTATACCAGATTTCAGAAAGATTGGATAAAAGAATCCAATTTTATAAGCAGTAGAATTATGTTGTTTTGCAAAACTCTGCAGAGACATTTTTGACTGTAACATCTTTGTCTCCCATCTAATATAGATTAAATTTGGAAGGTTTCTACCCCTCCCCAAGTTTACTATCTATACCAACTCTCAGAAGGATTGGATAAAGGGTCCTGGTGGTATAAGCAATTAACCTATAAATGTATGTCTGACTGTAACATCTGTATGTCGGACTGTAACATCTTTGTAGGCCAACCAGTGTACATGACATTTGGCAGGACTGTATCTCACACCTTTAGGATCATTTCTGCCAAATACTGGAAAGATGTGATAAAGGGTCCAAATTTTATAAGCTTGCACAGCTTATGCAGAGAATGAGCCTATGCCAGGGATTCTCTTACATGTCACTGTGGTATAAGATCTGCTTGTGATGACAATTGGTCAGCAGAAATGTCAACAAAATATTCTCATTCTGTGCTGTGACCACCCCAACCTCTCTCCCCCAGTTGTTACTAGGAAGGTGGAAGCATCTGTTTAGGAAAGAGCGAATAGAGAGTCTTTATGTCTATAATAGAGAGTCATCTGTGTCAGTGCTGCAGGATGTGATTGTGATGATAATTGGCCAGACAGGTTGTGTAAACCATGTCTCCTGATTGCTGGGATGCTATCTCCAAAGTCCCAGTTATGTTCCCTTCTATGCCCGCCTCAGGCATAGAAGGGAACATATGTCCATCTTGAAGTCACCACCAATTGGTCCTGTAAAGCTGGAAGCATGCAGTAATTGGCCAGTGAATGTTTTTGTCAGTCTGTTGGGTTTCTCCCCATCCTCCCTCTTATATCCTCCCTCTCCCTGCCATGCCAAGTGCCTGCCTCTGACTGGCACTGCATGTGCTGCTATTTATCTGAACAATGGTCTTCAAGGGGATATCTGCAATTGCTTATAAAATTGGGTCCCTTTATCAAATTGTCCTGTAGTTCAGCAGTGGTGACAGGGAAGTGTGGGATAAGTTCCTGCAAAATGTCTTGTAAACAGGATGGGATATAAAAATGTTACAGCCAGAAACGCATTTTCAAATTAATGGCTTACAGTATCAGGACCCTTTATCCAATCTTTCTGACATTTGGCAGGTTTCATGAACAGTGGATTGAATATAAAGAAGCTGTAGCCAGGAATGTGTATGGAGCTCTTCTTAAAATCACAATATTCAATTGCTTATAAAGTTGGTTCCCTTTATCCAATCTTTTTTTAAATCTGGTACACATAGTGCCCTCTGTTGGCTGTACAATCTCTCCACGTTTCATCAGAATTGTATAAGAAACAAAAAGGTTATAGCCTGAAATATGTGTTTCAGTTTTCCCCCATTATTTAAAAAACAAAAATTCATTTTTGTTTTCATTATTTGTCAATAATACAATTACGAAAAAGAAAATGAAAATTTTCATTTTCGTTATCATACTAACAAAAACGAATTGCACGCTCTTAGACAGGATAATTGCAAAAACCTACTTTCTATTGGAAAATAAGCTATAAACAGATTCTAAATTCTGTGAAGTCTGTGTCCAGGTTGTGTAGAATGAAGACCATACTCATTGAATAAACTTTCCTGGTAGGGGCCTAATTTTGCACTCCCCTTCTTCCTTATGCCAAGTACTACCTCACTCTGCAAATAGTCCCACTACTAAGGGTCTCTTTGCACAGACTCTCCCTCCCCTTGTATACATGTGCGGATGGGGGGGGGGGCGGTGTGTGTGCGCGGATGGGTGTGTGTCTGTGCAATTGCCATGGGGGGGATGAGGTGGGATCCGTGGACCCGCCTCAGCTGGTGGGTGGTGGCTCCTGCGCTCCACTCATCTCCACGCATCACCCACGCAAGGAGAATATGGGTGGAGGTGGGTGGGGAGTCTGTGGGAACTCACCACCCACCCGCCATGCTGCTTACCCATCCCCCCATGCACAGTGGCCCATATGAAAAGGGCCTATGAACGGGACTCTACATAGTTTATGATACTGCTCAATGTAAGGAGGACAGAATTTAGACCCTTATGTATTTAGGTCCAAATTCTGCCAACCTTATATAAGCTAGTCGAGAGGCAGGACCACTCCTGATTGGTTAGCCCAGGCAGCCCACCAATCTTGGTCAGATCAAAATTACACCTGATCTATCCTGGACCTGATTCTTTAAGTTGGGTTTGTTGGGTTTGGGTCAGGTCACACTGCCTTATACCACACCATATCCTATTTAGAGCTGTGTCCTAAAGCTTAAAGACATGTTTTAGCTCTCCACCCCAATTGTGCATTTTTAAAAAGTGTAATCTGATTGTACAAAGTATTGCATATACAGAACATCAGCACTGAAATGAAAATAAAAAATCCAGGATGATGCATAAGTAATACATATTTGCAGAACGACCCTCTGGAAAATCAACTTTAATCCCATGGAACATGACTCAATATCCACCTCCTCTTAACAGAAACCACATATTGCTGGCTGGGTACAATTGATTCAGAATCAAGTGTAATTTTAGGATCTAAATATAATGCAAGGGGTCTGCTCAAAACAGTCTAATACAAGGAGAAAGCTACTTTGATTAAGTTTACATATTTGAAGCTGCCAGCATCTGATAGTCTTTCTGTGATTGAAATCAGAGCCATGTTGTACATTAAATAACATGGACACTTAAAATACTAATATGTGTGCCCTACTTTATAAGTAAATAAATAAGCATAATAGACCATGTAAACTCCATGATATTCACATTTGAGAATTTTATTTGTGTATTTGTTTATTTATAGTCTTATACCCCACCACTTCCTGCATCTGGCAGCTCGAGGAGTCTTACAACATAATTAAATAAACATCCATCAAAACATTATTTAAAACATTTTAAAACAAACAATACAGTAAAAACCATACAGTCCAAAGTGTGTGTAAAGAAGAATTTTTTAAAATAATACAAAATCTCACCCCTACCCAGAACCGCCCTTTAATCCTACCCCCCACCAAACACCCTTGCACTGGTGTCGAAATGCGAGATTTGGGCTGAGGTGGACCCCCACTGGGAGCGAGTTCCACAGTGCCGGAGTGGCCGCCAAGAATGCCTGCCTGTCAGGGTGAAAACAGACATGACGCTAACCACCCTTTAACCACCCTTGGTGGTCATTTATGCATGTTTCAGGGCTGCATAGGGCACCAATACAGCCCTGCAACATGCATAAATAACCACCAAGGGTGGTTAAAGGGTGGCTAGTGTCATGTCTGTTTTCACCCAGTTCCTACCAGCTTATAGTGGGGAAACTCCAGGAGAGCATCCCTCGACAACCGCAGAAACCGCCATGGGACTTAGGAAGTGAGGCGGTCATTCAGATAGCCAGGGCTTAGGCTGTTTAGGGCTTTATAGCCCTAAAACCAGCACCTTGAATCGGGCCCGAAGACTATAGGCAGCAGAACACTGGTGTAATATGCTCCTGGTGACCTGTCCCCATAACGAGCCGGGCCGCCACATTCTATACCAGCTGCAGCTTCTGGACCATCACCATGGGCAGCCCCACGTAGAGCACATTACAGTAATCGAACCTCAAGATGACAAATGCATGGATGATGGAGGCGAGGTTGGCGTATGAGACAAGGATATAAGAATTTTGCATGGGCTTCTTCCAATAATTGATAGTCACTCTTTGGTCTCAGAATTTTGATTACACTAATTAAATATGCGTTCTAATCTGATTTTAGTGCTCTCTTATGAACAGTGACTATGGGTATTTTTAGGCATGACAGTATCATGGATGACCATGCTTTAACCTGTATGGCCACCTGCAGTGCCGTTATTTCTGATCCTGCCCGCCAGATGCTTCCCTGGGCAAGATCAGGGCTCTCCCTGGACCATGGCAATTTTTAGCCCACACTGTTGTTCAGGCCCCGAGTCACAGTGCAGGCTAAGCGCTACCACGGCCTGCAAAAGCTATCCCCAGACTGGAGCAGAGTGGGCCATCACATGTGATGTCCCTCTCTACCTGACTCCAGTTCAGGGCTGGCGCTGTTCTGAGCAGGCATGATGGCCTCATAGGCTGCTGCACCTTCCCATCAGGCTAGTGGGTGAGCTGTGCTTATCAGTGTGGGGGATGGGGCTGTGCAGACCACATTGCCCCATCTGTCCCCAGTCCGGGCTGTCGGCACACCTGTTTGGTGGCCAGGCCAGATCCTTCCCACGGTGAGGGCCCTCACCCCGGGCAGGACGTATAAAATTACCCTGTAAAATATTTCAGTATAATATATAAAATATAATGCAACATAAATGTATTGACAGCTGGATCACTGCCATAGCCTCTTGCATAATAATTAAATGTTTTTTTCAGGATGAGGCTTGAATTGACCCTGTTTCAGAAATAAGAAGATCATCTTGAAGAACTTAAAATAATTTGCTAAGTACAATAGTTGTCTGACAAAATTAGTCTTACATGCATTTTTAATCTGCCAATTTTTAATCCGCCAATTAAATGAAGCCACCCTGAGCTGCTGAGTGAGCAGGAGGGTGCAGAATAGAAATGTTTTGAAATAAATAAAAATAAATTAATCTAATATGTTTAGAGTTTATAGTATTGCTAAAGCGGTTTTACAGCACTGTAGGGGAGGAGTGGTTAAAAAACCCATTGGGTGGCCAATTTTGTTGGCAATCTGAGACAATCAGCCACACTTGCCTACCTCGCCTAGTGGTGGGTTTAGCTGGATGGTGGACGTTCTACCACTTGTCTCAGGGCCTCTGCTGCAGCCTCATTGCTAGCTGCTCATTCCACAGAGACTGCTAAGTTCCAAGTCATCGGATGTGACTTGGGGTATCTGTGTTGCTGTTGGGTGTCCTGTGCTGTCAGTGGGGTCTGGGTGCCTGTCACTGTGTCCTGGTCTGTTCCTGACCCGGTCCTCTCCGCTTCCTTGGCCCGGGGCTCCCACACACACTCTCGTGTCCACGCTGCTGTGTGTGTTTACCTTCCCGGTGTGCTCCCCCTTTCCTTCCTTCCCCGTTCGGGTGCATTTGCGCACTGGCGTGTGTTTGTGTTTTGTGTTCTGCCTTGTCCGCATCTTCCCTGTGCCTGTTGCATATGCCACCATGGCCGCCTTTCTCCCTCCTCCCCCTCCCTTCCCGTTTCCCTTGTGTGGGCGTTGCCTTCTGGCGCTTTTGGCTTCGTTTGCCCTCAGTTGGCCATGTCTGCCTCCCGCCCCACCCCGGTGTCTTCTGGGTGTTCTGACCATGGTCCGGAATCGGTGTAATATCTGTTGTGTTGCCCTGGGCCATGGTCCATCCGTCCGTTTCCTTGCTGTGGTCCCACTCCTGTCACATCTGTTCGGGGCTTTCCTGGACCATGGGAGGGGATTAGCCGGCTCGCCATGGTTGGAATCCACTGTGCTGACCCGGGAGCGCATAACGTCTGAAATTACCCATTGAGGTGTGAATTGACACACAAAAGTAAGAATTCCAAAGAAAATATACCAAATCCAACCTCACATATGTTAATTGGTTGGGAAACCTTGATATGGATTATAGAGCCTCAGGAGTGGCTCTATAGCTAAGATGGCAGCATCACTGTGTTAAAATCATGAAAATTCTACTCATTGTAAAATAAGAATGATTTAGCCTATCCGTGCAAAATTTGGAAGGAAGGATCACTTGGGTAAGGGGTTGAATCTCTCCTATTGTCAGGCATATTGGAAGACAAATGGCTGAGGTATAGAAGTTTGAATTTTGGAGGCAAAACTGTTTTCTCCCAATTTTGCAATCTGTTTCTTTGCTCCTCAAACATTAGATCTGTCATTCTTTGATCCTCAGAGTTGGATATATCTCATATTTGGACATGTAAGGGTTCTGGAAAATTCAAATCTTTCTAGTTTTTTCCTATGTTATGGTTTTGAAAATCCGTTGTGTAATTTTGAAGTTATGATGTTTTTGAAGTTCTCATTTTGGCAAATGGAGAGAGTGAGAAAAGTGTTTTCTATGCTTTCTGTTTCCCTAATGTTATTGTTTTGTTTTACATAAGGAGGTGAGCATTTGTACCTTCCGTTGTTGTATGACCGTGAGGAGGCTTTAATTATGGGCCATTATTGTTTAACACTGAACAGGCTTTAATTTTGTGCCACTCTTATATGACCCTGAAGAGGCTTTATTGATTGGCCACTTCCCAGCAGGTGAAACTGACAAGACACAAGGAGTGCCCATACAAAACAACTGAGACAATAGGAATGCCAATTAGAAGTAATGGGGCATTGGGAATGCCAGTTGCCCTTAATGGGCAGTAAACCAATAAAATGGTAGATGCTTACTTATCAGAAACAAAGGGAGTGGGGAAGGACCTGAAATGAGAAAAAAGTTGGGTAGGTAATGGTATTTAAAAAGTCCAGGAGGGTGAGGGGAATAGTGAGGAAGCCACAGAGAAGAAATAAAGACAGGGAAGGGGTGGAAGGTAGAATTACAAGTAGGAGGCCATTTGTCACATCTGGAATTATATGGGGCGGGGGGGGGGGGAGCTAGGTGGAATGATGAGTATAAGGCCACTAGGAGTGCTTGAATGATGGGTGTCTTGGTGGAATGAAAGGTAGGATGACACTGGAAACAACTTGAGTGATGAGGGGCTGGGTGGAACAGCATGTTGGAGGCCACCAGGAGTGATTGGAGTCATGGGGGCAGAGAGGGGTGATGGGTAGGAGCTGCCCAGGAGTGGCTGAAATGAGGAAGAGCTGGGTGGAATGGCACATATGAGGCCACCAGTAGTGGCTGGAATGACAGGAGACTGGGTGGAGCTACAGGTATGAGGACATTGGGAGCAGCTGGAATGATGGATGGCTGAGTGGAATGATGCATACAACAACACTGGAAGCAGCTTGAGTAATGAGGGATGGGTGGAATAATGGGCAGGAGGCCACTAGGAGTGATTGGAATCAGGAGTGCGGAGGGGAATGATGGGTAGGTGGTGTCCAGAAGTAGCTGAAATGTCGGGGGCGGGGTGCGTGGAAAGATGGGTCCCAAGTCATTGGGAGTGATTGGAATGATGGGTAAGAGACCATTGGGAGTCAACTGTCTGGGTCCCATATGTCTAAAAGACCACCTGTCCTACCGTGCTCCATCTGAGAATGCCCTTGGCCCCTCCATCGCAGCCCCTCCAGTCAGTCGGGAGTGCCCTCTTACGGGTTCCATCTGTTACACTTGTCCATAGGACGAGGGTGCACAGGAGGGCGTTCTTGGTTGCTGCCACAATGCTATAGAACTCCCTACCCCATGGGGTTTGCTTTAGCCCGAGCCTGAGCATCTTTTGGAGGTGGTGTAAAACATTTTAATTTAAAAGAGCATTTGGTGGTCAGAGATGAAGGCTGGTTGGGTTATTGGGTAGGGCAGTGGAGAGGATGGGAATTTTGAGGGGAGGAAGGGAGTTTTTTATTGTATTTATTTATTATTTATAATTAAATTTATATGCTGCCCTCTCCTGCATACAAGCATCTTCGGACGGATAACAACATTCTAAAAACGTAATAAAAACCATTTAAAATTAACATTATTAATTAAAAAACCCAACACCCAATCAACAGAGCCCCTAACCCAACCCACCCATCCCATCTCCCTCGGCAAAGGTCTTTCAGAACAGCCAGGTCTTACACTGTCTGCGGAAAGAGGGGAGGTCGTCAGCCAGACGGACCTCCAGAAGGAGGGAGTTCCACAGCTGTGGTGCAGCCACAGAGAATGCCCCCTCATAGTTGACACCCGAGAAACCCGGGGGACCTTAAGGAGGGCGCCCCTGGCTGACCACAGAGGTCGATCTAAGATCTGGAGGGTGAGGTGGTCCTGCAGGTAGGTGGGGCCCAGGCTGTTTAGGGCTTTAAAGGTCAGCACCAACACCTTGAATTGGGCCTGGAAGACTATTGGCAGCCAGTGCAGAGAATGGAACACTGGAGTAATGTGCTTGCGTTGGCCTGTTCCTTTCAGGAGATGAGCCGCTGCATTCTGCACCAGCTACAGTCTCCGGACCCTCATCAAGGGTAGACCCATGTAGACTGCGTTACAGTAGTCTAATCTCAAGGTAAGAAAAGCATGGATGATTGTGGCCAGGTCTGAGTCCGAGACATACGGCCTGAACTGATGTACCAGATGTAATTGGCGGAATTCACCCTTCACCACAGCTGCCACCTGGACATTCAGGCGGAGTTGTGGATCAAGGAGCACCCCCAGGCTATGGACCTGAGATACCAGGGGAGGACAGACCCTATCCGGGCTATCACTCTCCCAGCTTTTCCCACAGCCATCACTTCCATCTTGTTAGGATTTAACTTCAAGCCGCTCACCCTCACCCAATCCCCCAGAGCTGACAAATGCCGAGTAAGCACTGAGACTGCTGGATCTGAGTCTGAAGAAAACAACAGATATTATTGGGTGTCATCAGCATATTGATGACACCTTGCACCAAATTCTCTGGCAACCTCCCCCAAAGGCTGCATATACACATTGAACTGGAGAGGGGATAAGATGAAACCCTGAGGGACTCCACATGTGAGGCCCCAGGGAGAAGATGAATAATCACCCAGCACCACACGCTGGGTTCTCCCAGCCAGGAAAGAGTGGAACCATTCAAGATAGTCCCGCTCATCCCTGTCCGGTCCCGTAGCTGAGTCACCAACAACTCATGATCAATGGTATCAAATGCAGCCGAGAGATCGAACAAAATCAACAGGGTCGAAAGACCCTGGTCCAACTCTTGACAGAGGTCGTCGACCAAGGCCACAAGTGTAGTCTCAGTGCCATAACTCAGACAGAAGCCAGACTGCGAGGGATCAAGGAAGTTGGCTCAGTCCAGATGCTCCTGAGGCTGCTGAACCACCACCCTTTCAATAACCTTCCCTAAAAAGGGAAGGTTAGAGACCAGGTGGTAGCTGGCCAGGACATCAACATCCAATTATGGCTTTTTGAGCAGGACTTGCACCACCGCCTCCTTGAGGCAGTCTGGCACCTTGCCCTCCCTAAGGGAGGCATTGACTGTCCTGGCCAGCAACAGCCCTAATGTCTCCCAGCTGGCCTTAACCAGCCAGGACGGGCATGGGTCTGATTCACAATAAGTGGCTCAAACAGTCCCAAGAGTGTTGCCCACATCCGAGGGTGACACGTCTTGAAATTCATTCCATAAAACAGGACAACTGTCTCTGGCTCACACACTGTTGAAAATGTTGCATCTAAACCATGGTGGATTTGAGTGATTTTATCCACAAAAAGTTCACAAAGAAGTCACAGTGAGTATTTGATAACTCTGAATCCAGGCGGAGGGAGGCTGGACTGACCAGCCCCCTCACCACCCAGAAAAGCTCAGCTGGATGAGACTTAGCCGACACAATGAGGGCATCAAAGACAACCGCCTGGTCCAGGATCACCTCCCAAACCGTAATTGACTTATTGGCAATCGACCTCACATTTATCAGCATCAAACAAACACCAGGGGCCTTCTGATTATCGATTACTCACCACCTGACTGGGGGCCATTGAGCGGGACAGATACAAGACAGCTGTCCCATCTCACAGGTCTAACTTGCCTCTCTGAAGGACAGCATAATTTCCCCGGCCCATCACGACCCCTATGGCCACAGACACACACCCTGGTCCGCCCCCCCAACCTACCCCCCAGAGACCATCCTGCCAGTCCCCCGAGGGAGATCCACACCCACCTATCCTCTTCTACCACTGGAAGATACTCAAAAGGGTTGCACCCCTCCCTCACACCAAGGGGGCCAACCCTTCCCTCCCTAGCTCAGTCTCATCCCCCCCCTCTCTCATGCAAGAAACAATCCATCCCCCCACCCTTATTCCTCTGCCACCAGAGGACCATCCCTCCCTTTCAAATGGCTGCACCCCTCCCTCACATCAAGGGGGTCAGCCCTTCCCTCCCTAGCTCAGTCCCANACCAAGGGGGCCAACCCTTCCCTCCCTAGCTCAGTCTCATCCCCCCCCCCCCGGTGGCTATCCTGCCTGGGCAGCAAGGGAGAGTCCCACCCCTCTAATCCCCCCAAGCTCTCCCCCTGCCACAGGGGAGCCTTAAAAACTTCTCCCATTAGGGTCCGACCCCTCCCTTTCACAAAAGGGATGGACCCCACCCGCTAACCTAGTCCCCTCCCTTCCCTATCCATTTGGGGGAGGGATCATTCCCTGTAAATTTATACCCGACATACCCCCCACCTAATCCAACTCTTAACCACACTAAGTTCCACCCTAAAACCAGTTGCCCAAAACACACACCACCCTCCTACTTATAAAAGTTCAGCTTCTCACAACCCCCAGTCACACCAAAGGACCATACCCAAGGGCCTTTAGGCACATGCCTGCAGTGGCACCACCAGGCTCAGCCCCCCTTATACACCTCCCACCAGATGTTTGCTGTGGGGGGAGCCCCTGCTCCCTCACCTCCTGTAAGGGAGGGGAGCAGATGGCAGTCCTGAGGGGTCAGGGGTCTCCTCACCTGTGCGGGCGAGTCTACATAGCTCCTGGCCCTCAAGAGCAGTGCCTCGGTGGACCTGGAGTGAGAGCATCAAGGAGGATAATGGCAGCAGCAGCGGCAACTGTGTCCTCAGAATCTCACACTGGCTCCCTGCCCCTGCGGCGTTACTGTGGGGGTCCTGAGGCACAGGTATGTTCTCCAGCTGCCATGTCTGGCCCCACGAACGGCCCCACAAATGGCCAGTGCCATTAGTGTGCCACCCAAGGACTGTCACCCTCTGGGGTCACCTCTTGTGTCAATACCTGTAAAGGAGGGGAGCATGTGTCAGTAATCAGCCCCTCCAGGCAGCACACACACAGGTCCTTGTACTATCTTTTATTGTTGTTTTATTATTGTGTGGTAAAAGATACCTTCCCTTGTGGGAAGGGCAGCATATAAATTTGATAAATAAATAAATAAATAAAATGATGGAAAGCTGGGTGGAATGACATTTATGGGGACATCAGGAGCATCTGAAATTTTGGGCAATAGGTGGAATGGTATGCGAGTGGCCACCAGAAACAACTGGAATAAAGGAGGCTGGGTGGAATGATGGGTATGAGGACACTGGGAGGAGCTAGAATGATGGGGGTGTTGTGTGGAATGACAGTTATGAATCCACTTGGAGCAACTGGAATGATGGGGACCTGGAGGAATGACATGTAAGAGGCAACCAGGAGCAGTTGGAATTATGGGAGGTTGGGTGGAACGACAGGTATAAGGCCACTGGAGCAGCTGAAATGATTGGCAGCTGCATGGCAGCTGCAAGGGAAATACTCCAGTGAGGAGGGATCTGTGAAGCAATCTCCCCAATTTCCCATGAAACTGAGGAGGTTGCATCATGGGGGCAGGGGAACTCCACTGGTGAAAGTGACACAGCTGGGGCTGAAAGGGAAAAGGAAACCTGACTGGCTGCTCCAGTTGCCAAGTAAACTTCCCAGCAGAGAAACTGACATGGCTATTGTTCCCAGTTTTGAACCAAACCCTCTGGTGAAAGTAACAAAGCTTGGAACTACAAGGGAAACACTCTGAAAGGAGGAGTCTTTGAAGCAATCTCCTCCTCCTCCCCCCCAGGTGAAGCTGTCAAAGCTGTGGCTGAAAGGGAAACTCATTAGGAGAATGAATAGAGTCAGGAGAAAGACTGCATGTGGTTATATGCATTGAGGAATTGTACATGACTTGGATAGAATTCCTTCAGGTGTGTAATTGAGAGAGCTCAGAGGTGCAAAAGAAATGCTGCAGTGAGGAGGGATGTGCAAAGCATTAAGCAATATTCCTCTGCAGTCCCTTCTCCACCCCTGCTGGTGAAATTGATGAGGTTGCTCCCAGGTTTATATATATTTTAAAAATCCCACTGGTGAAACTGACAAGGTTTGGGCTAGAAGGAAAACTTGCTGGCTGGCTTCCAGTCAAACTTGGGGTGGGGGGTGGTTACTATGGCCGCAGTGGGGATTTAAAAAACAGGCACATTCTTAGATCAAAAAACCTTCAGTTTAAGAGAGGAGTTAAGGTTCTTACAAATTCACTCATACTCCAAAAGCATGAATATTGTAAAGTTCCTGCCTTAACCTGCATGCCATGTAAGCAGTAAAGATATTGTCTGTCAGGGTGGGTCACCGGGAGCACATTACACCAGTGCCCCAGAGTCTGCACTGGTTGCCAATAGGTTTCCAGGCCCAATTCAAGGTGCTGGTTTTGACCTATTCAGCCCTAAATGGCTTGGGCTCCAAGTATCTGAAAGACTGCCTCTTTCCTTATGTTCTGTCATGGTTTCTGCTTTTTTCAAAACAGGAATGAGCAGTCATTGATCTGCCTTTTACCATACTTTCACAGTATATTTCAGATAATTCGTACCACACAAGGGTTAAAGAGTCTAAACTAGAAAAACAAAAATCCTGTTTGAGAGACAGTTCACCATATGAACTATTTTCTGTTGTGCAGGTTGTTTAGAATTTTCATTCGCAATATACCAATTGGTACAAGCTGTGAGTGGTTGCAGAGCTGGTTCCAAAGATGAGTGACAGGAGATAAAATACTACTTAAGTACTTATCTTAAATACATTAAATCTTTATTGACCAACTTCTGCTGAGAGTGTGCAAACATTTCAACTTCACAGAGCCTTTCCTCTCATCTTTTATAGGGATGTGCAAACACGGTTCGAATGTTCAGAGTTCGGATTGAACTTGGTCTGTTCGGATGTCTGAACTGAACTCGAAAATGGCCGAACAATTCGGTCATGTTCGTGTGAGTTCGGATGGGTTCGGGGGGGGGGATGTGACTTTGGGTGGGAAAAACGTGACTGGAAGGGGGAGGCAGCTGAGGAGCAGACTTCCTGGCACCAGGGGTGGAGACCAGGGGTTGTTTCAGGGCCAAATGATACCGATACCAAAAGAAACCTTCGAATTTGGTATCAGTATCAATAGCGCCATTTTCGAATGTTCAGCCAGGTTTGCCTGAACCAAATTCCACTGAACCGAACAAATGAACCCAAATTCGGGTTTCGGACTGAACGACTGAAAGTCCGAACATCTGAACCGCGTTCTGTTCGCACATCCCTAATCTTTTACATGCTGATAAAGGAAGGGCTCCAATGTCAGTGAGAATTTTAAAAAAAATAAAAGTCACATGACAAATTTTGGTTTCATTTGGTTTGGTGTCAATGGATGTCAATGGAGATAAATCATTATAAAATGTATAGAAGGGAAATATCAGGTCATCAGAGTTGCGACAGGAAACACACAATTCATGTTCCTTCAGTCCCCTGTATAAAAGTATGATTTGCACATCAAAAAGAAACTGAGAATCTAGAAACCAAATTGCTTTTACAGTTTGCTGCCAAGAGCACATCCTGTGAAAGAAGAGGAATGTGGCATTTGAAACCTAATACAGTACTTTCTCTGTTATGTCTTATACACAGGCATGATATGGTCTGAATGTAAAGAAATTTGGTCTCAAGGCCCCAAGGAATACCTGTTTGAGTTATGGAATATGCTAGATTTTGGGATGTTAGCCATATTTGCAGCTTCATTCATTGCAAGGTTTATGGCATTTTGGCATGCTTCCCGAGCCCAGAACATTGTTGATGCTAAAACAAATGTGGACTTCTCAACTGCAACACTGGATCCCAACGTAAAATACTACACTTTGGGTGAGTTGAACCCACACAAACAAGACTCATCTATAGAGTTAAGAAACATTGTTCTTATTTTAAAATTTTCTAACACTCTGTTTAGAGGCCGTCAGCTAGTTTAGTTAATTTTTATGCTCTTCATTCCATTAGGAATTCTTCTCTGCATCTTATGGAATATATATATATCCCAATAGCTCACATACAATTTTCACAGTTTCAGCTAAGTTGTATTATTTCAATACTCTCAAGCTGTGTAAAAAGCAATATGAAGCAGAAATGCGCAAAACGCCATGACAATTTCCTAAAGTATGCATAACAATGCCTGTTTTAGGAAATTATTCCAATATTATTTTTGAAGACAAAAACCATTATTTGAATTCCTTACAGTTTTTGTAATTACCAAGCAAAAATTTTCTTTCCAGTCCATATTTTAGGATTCTGTTACATAAGACTGTATTAATTCTATGAGCAGAGCTTCCATTGACATCAAGGTAGAGTACAACATTAATAGAATCCACTGTCCTGGTATTGGAGAAACTTAATTACAAAAACAAAGTTATTAAAAATGAACTATATTTTGAAACGTGCAAATTAATGTACATAAATACTGATAGCAGGACAGTTAATAATGGGTGATCTCAACAACCTTAATATTGAGTCAGGGAATGTTTCTTTGGGGCGGGACGTGGAGGTCAAATTTCTGGATGCCCTAAATGACTGCTTCCTACAACAGCTGGCTCTGGAACCAATGAGAGCAGGAGCTATTCTAGATCTAATCCTGTGTGGCACGCAGGACCTGGTGCAACGAGTAACTGTGGTGGAGCCACTAGGCAATAGTGATCGTAATATGATCACATTTGACATAATTTCTGTAGGGAGAAAGATAAACAAAAGTACAGCAGTGGCATGTAACTTTAAAAAGGGAGACTATGACAAAATGAGGAAACTACTTAAAAAGAAACTAAAAAGCCCAGTTGCAAGGGCTACAGGTTTGCAAGAGGTATGGAGACTGTTTAAAAGCACCCTTTTGGAAGCCCAGTTCAAATGCATCCCACAAGTTAAAAAAGAAAGCAGGAAGACCAAACATCTTCCACTGTGGTTAAATGGGGAGGGGAAGGAGGGTATTACAGCCAAAAAGGCATTCTTTAAGAAATGGAAGGCTAGTCCCAATGAAAATAATACATAAGAGCATAAACACTGGCAATGTAAATGTAAAGTGTTAATAAGGCAGGCCAAGAGAGATTTTGAAGGGCGACTTGCTAAAGAGGCAAAAACAAGCAACAAAAACTTTTTCAAATACATCAGAAGCAAGAAGCCTGCTAGGGAGTCAGTTGGGCCATTAGATGACAAGGGAGTAAAAGGGACTCTCAGGGAGGATAAGGACACTGCAGAGAAGCTGAATGAGTTCTTTGCATCGGATGATTTGGGGGAGGTACCCACGCCGGATCCTTGCTTTGTGGGTGAGGAATTGGAAGAGCTGTTACAAATCAATGTGATGTTGGAGGATGTTCTAGGGCAAATTGACAAACTGAATACTAACAAGTCACCAGGGTCAGATGGCATTCACCCCAGAGTTCTGAAGGAACTCAGATATGAAATCGCAGACCTACTGTTAGTAATTTGCAACCTGACACTAAAATCTGCCATTGTACCCGAGGACTGGAGGCTGGTAAATGTAACCCCAATATTTAAAAAGGGATCCAGAGGCTATCCTGGAAACTACAGACCAGTAAACTTGACGTCTGTGCCGGGCAAAATGGTGGAAACCATCATTAAGGACAGAATTACAGGGCATGTTGACAAACATGGTTTAATGGGGAAGAGTCAACATGGATTTAGTAAAGGTAAGTCATGCCTCACTAACCTGTTGGAATTCTTTGAGGGTTCAAGTTCAGTTTTATTGCGCTTAGCCGTAGGCCATTGCTGACACCACACGTACATAAAAACCCACAATCAACAAGCATAGGGTGAAAACAGACATGACGCTAACCACCCTTTAACCACCCTTGGTGGTCATTTATGTATGTTTCAGGGCTGCATAGGGCATCAATACAGCCCTGCAACAGGCATAAATAACCACCAAGGGTGGTTAAAGGGTGGTTAGCGTCGTGTCTGTTTTCACCCATAGTATACACAGATTTTACAAATAAATAAAATTAAGGGAAAACAGGGGGGTCCTAACCCAGTCTCACCCCATCTCAGACATAAGGTAGTTCTCAATACTTCAAGGTCCAAGCATCACTTTCCATTATGGGGTTTTTAAGGATGGGTGAACGCTGTTCGGAGTTCGGACCGAACTCGGTCTGTTCGGTCGACCGAACTTCCGAACCGAACTCAAATTTCAAACTGAACCGAATTTCTGAGCTCGAATTTCAAACTGAACCGAACCAAATTTCCAAACTCCGTTCTGTTCGCCCATCCCTAGGAGTTTTTACTGCAAAAATAAAGATCTAATGTTAAATGTCAGGGTAAAAAATCTCATTACCTTCTGTGTAATATCTGAAGATACATGCTTTAAAATTATCTCCAACAAGCCCCAATCAGAAAATCCCACATACCTTTCCAAGCTTGGGGAGAGAATTTCAGCCCGTAACTGATCATACAAGTGACAGCTAAAGTGACATGCATTGACTCCATTGTGAGCATGTCAAAGGGGCAGAGGGCGTAAATAGGCATGTGGACAAAGGAGACTCAGTCGATATAGTGTACCTGGATTTCCAGAAAGCATTTGATAAGATCCCTCATGAGAGACTCTTGAGAAAATTAAAAAGTCATGGAATAGGAGATATAGTGTCTTACTATGTATCAGAAACTGGTTAAAAGATAGAAAGCAAAGGGTAGAACTAAATGGTCAGTTTTCACAACGGAGAGTTGCAAAAAGTGGTGTGCCTCAGGGACTGTATTGGGACTGGTGATGTTTAATGTATTCATTAATTATTTGGAAACGGGTGTTAAGAGTTAGGTGATCGAATTTGCAGACAACACCAAGTTATTCAAGGTAGCTAAAACACAAGCAGACTGTGAGGGAACTGCAACAGGATCTTACGACACTGGGTGCCTGGGCATCTAAATCACAAATGAGATTTAATGTGGACAAGTTAGGGATGTTCGGCCTGTTCGGGGTTTGGCCGAACCTGAAACCATTCGGGTTTGGGTGGGCTGGTTTCCCCTCCTCCCCTCCAGGCTGTGTGGATGTAAGGGGCACTGGGGAGCACCTCCCTCCCCACCTTGCCCAGCCTCGTAATTTTTTTTTTAACCGCTTACCCCAGGGATCGCCCTACCTGGTGGTGCCAGGGCTCCAGCCCTGAGTCCGGGGGCGGCGGGTCCAGAGGCAGCGCTCTGAAGCGCTTCAAGCTGCTACTAGGCCTTGCGGGTCAAACTGGAAGGCCTAGTAGTGGCCGGGAGCATTCCAGAGCACCACCACCGTCAGACCTGCCGCCACTGCCACTGCCGGACCTACCTGTTGGTGCCAAGGCTCCGGCCGTGGGTCCGGTGGTGTCAGCGGCAGCAGTGGTGGGTCCGGCGCTGGCGACGGCGCTCCAGAGTGCTTCAGGCTGTGACTAGGCCTTCCGGTTTGACCCGGAAGGCCTAGTAGTGGCATGAAGCACTCCAGAGTGCCATCAGACCCGGGGTCGGAGCTCTGGCACTTCCAGGTAGGGCGATCCCTGGGGTGGGGTGGGTTTAAAACTTTTTTTACAAGGCTGGAAGCTCCCTGGTGCCCCTTTCACCCATGCAGCCTGGAGGGGGGAGGGAAAATTGGGTTCCTCCCTGCCTCTGCCTGAATGGGTTCAGAATCCGAACTTTGTTCAGGTGGGGGGCGTTTCAGATTCGGGGTGTTTGTAAACGTGTCGAACCCCCCGAGTTTGGGCCGAACCCCAAACTTCTGAACCGCATTTGCACATCCCTAGGACAAGTGCAAAGTGATGCACGTAGGGAAAAATAATCCAAACTATGCATACACAATCCTGGGTACTGTCGAGGAATATTTTATACTTACATACTGATGTTGATTAAATCTGTCAGAGTTTCTTTATTGATCTCAAAGTGCAGAGAGAGAGAGCAGAACTGAATCCCTGCAAGGAGACAGCCTGGTCTGCTGGATTGCAGATTACATAGGTATTTTATAGGTTACAATTCAAGCAGAAAGATACAGGCATGTCACTCAAAGTAATGTCATGCAAAGGTAAAAGGTTACAGCAATTGTTTACATACTCAGCAACATATTCTCAAAACAATATAATCTAGACTGTTTATAAAGTAAGGTGCCTAAACAAAGCCAATTAACTAGAACATCTGCAAGGCTGTTTTCTCCTATCTGCTGAAGGGAAGAACAGAGTGGCCTTCCTCTGTTCAATGTTTATCATGTATAGAGTTGCTTCCCAGACCTTGCTGTGTGAGACAGAACCCAAATTAGCCTCATGATTTCATCTATTTAGCAGGCTAAAGCTCGCTTCTGCAAAGAATGGTTTTTACCCAGCATTCATCTGTCTGCCATTTTATGTTACCTTACTCTGGCTATGTGTAACTTAATTCTATAGGGTCCCTTATAAAAATTCCTCCACAATCCCTTCCTTTTCTGCCGTTGAGGCAGAACAATCTAATTTTTTCTAAACCCTTATGGACATTAAGTTATCAATCTCTGCTTGCTGAGTTTGGAAATCCGCATACATGTTATAAACCTGGGCACTTTGCTTTTGGTTCCAGCCTTGTAATAGCTGTTTCAACGTGCTAGTTAAGCAACATCTAATAAGCATCAAAATTAATTGAATACATAAAATAAGGCAAACAAAACAACAAAAACAAACAAAACAATATAAAAATTTTGGAGCCTAAACCTCCAAGCGAGGCCCAAAGGGTGCATCGATCTGTTTGATGTATCTGGGTCTTTGCTTGTTTTATTCAAGCAGTTTAATCTAAAATAGAGCCAGAGTTGTCTGGGATGTAAACACAGCATTCTTTCCCAATCAGAGCACATACATCCCCTTTGCTGGCCAGGATAAAGTCTAGGGCTATTCGGTTTTGCAAAACCATCTGTCTGATATTACCCATTTCATCTACTATGTCCTTAAAGCTCAGGGATGTGGTATTAGCAACTTTTTCTACTACCCCAGACATGCGCTGTATTTCTTGCATAGAGAAAGCAACTCCAGTGGCAGGTATTGTGATACCCCAATATCTTTGGGCCTCAGTGATTTCCCTCTTATTTCTCAGTTTACCTGGAGGGAGTGAAGGCAAATGTCGAATGGCAGGGACAATGGCTTCGATGAAACAAGATCCCTCCCACCAGGGGGTAATTTCTTATAGGCCTTGTTTTCACAAATGAAATAATGTCCAATCAGGGCGATGTGTTCAGTCATATAGGACAAGGAGGAATGCATACTGTGAAGTCCATAATAACTGGAGTTCAGAGGGTAGGGGAAATAGCCATGGAAGGAGCTTTTACTCAAAGCTACATACCCATTGAATTTATGGTGTATGTGTAGTTGCACGTGCTATAGCCTACTTTGACCCCTTCCTTTTGTGCATATTTTCCCACATAGACCTATTAGACTGAAAACAATATTTCCCCTCACTTCCTTGGCCAGGTGAATGTTAAGAAGGATTATTGTAACCTATATTAGCCCAGGTTGGTTCTGTGTCTGGAAATGGAGTGGTTACCTCTTGCACTATTTAAAAGCATTTAACACTGCAGGAGCAAAATATCTTTCAAAGCATAAGGGTAGATAGACCCAATTTTAACATTTAAACACTCACAAAAATGACAGCTATTTACTTCATAACAAAAACATTAAAAACATTAACACTGTACACTAGGCATTTATTATTAGTGTGTATGTGTTTGTGCATTAGCATGTTAGTGTGCAAAGTTCTTTTGTTTTCTTGGGTTAGGCAAACAACAGTGGTGGCAATGGTGATGATGCAGACCTGTAAGAAAACACAGAGCAGGATCCAGTAGAAAAGTAACCAGAATGTTAGGAATTATTTGGAAGGGGATAGAGAATAAAACTGAGGAGGTCATAATGCCTCTATACGAATCAATGGTGCGATTGCACCGCGAATATTGTGTGCAGGTCTGGTCACCCCATCTCAAAAAAGACATAGCTTAACTAGAAAAGGTGTAGAGAAGGGTAACAAAAATGATCAAGAGCATGGAAGGGCTCCCGTATGAGTAGAGTATTGGTAGGTTGTGACTTTTCAGTTTGAAGAAGAGATGACTGAGAGGAGATACGATAGAGGTCTATAAAATCATGAGTGGTGTGGAACTAATAAACAAGAAGCAGTTACTTACCCTATCAGCTAGTACTTGAAATAGGGGACTCTCCATGAAACTCATGGGTGGCAAGTTTAAAACAATTTTTTTTAAAAAAACCTTTCAGTCAGCATATAATTGGGTTGTGGAATCTCCTGCCAGAGGCTGTGGTAAGAGCCAGTACTATAGCTGAGTTTAAAAGAGGTTTGGACAAGTTTCTGGAAGATAGGTCCATTAGCAGATATTAGCCAGACGGGATCAGGGAACATTACGGGAGCTGAGGGAAAACAGGGAATGGATCCCCCATTATGACCTGTTGGGTGCTTCTCCCAAGCCACCATGATTGGCCACTGCTGGAGACAGGATGTCGGTCTGACCCAGTATGGCACTTCTTATGTTTTTATGTTAAAGTTCTTTATATATTCGCTGTATTACATAAATGTTGGCTGCAACAAGGATCAGGGACAAAAATTATATTGAGGGATATTTTATTCCTATAGGGGTTAGATGCTGCTAATTAGATTTGATTTGTAAAAAGATTTGAGACTACACATTTTTTTTCTCTAGGTATGGTTGATGATAGAAGAGTCTTTATGGAAGGACTTTCAGGGCATTAATAGACATGACAGCAGAGCGCCGCTGTCACAATCCGACCCAGGTCGGAAACACATCAGCAATATGTCCCGGACCCAGTCCATCGCCAACAAATATGGTGACAGGCAGCCACGGCGACCAATGACGGCTGCCATGGCGGCCAGTCATGGTGCCCCCCCCCAGACCAGGCCGAGAACAGCGGGCTACATGATAGTCCACTTTGGCCCAGTTGGGAGGGCTGTTGCCCAGGTGTGTTGACAGCTAGCCCATGAGCAATCCTGGTACAATATCTGGTGGGCTGCCAACAAAAATGCTCGTGGCTTGCGGGTCAAAGCATGCCTCAGTGTGTCAAAACAGGCCACCATCACATTTTTTAAACACCATCTTTTACAAACCACAATATTCTAGAACTCAGTTTGGTACTTAGGTTCCCAAACTAATAAGGGGATAAGACCCCTTAGTTCCCAGCTGCAATGTTACTCAGGAAAGCCACTCTGAACATTTTAGGTGCATTAGTGCCAGAACCAAGCTTTCGAATTCAGATACAAAGCAATGGCATTCAATTTTGTGTTCAAGTAAAGTAAATGTATATATATTCATGTACGAAGACTAGTGTAATCTGTGATTGCATGACTTCATTTTACACCATCTGAGGCTTTAAACAGACACATTTTAAAGCATTTATCAGAAACTCTCCCCTTCTTTTTCTAGCCAGAATAAACTGGGATCCATCTGACCCTCAAATCATATCTGAAGGGCTGTACGCAATTGCTGTGGTTTTAAGTTTCTCCAGAATCGCCTATATTCTGCCAGCCAATGAAAGTTTTGGACCTCTGCAGATATCACTTGGAAGAACTGTGAAGGACATATTCAAATTCATGGTCATATTTATTATGGTGTTTGTGGCCTTCATGATAGGAATGTTTAATCTCTATTCTTACTACTTGGGGGCAAAACAAAATGAAGCGTTCACAACGTAAGTACTGCTACTGAAACCTGTTTCCATTTTAACAATTGCCAATTACTTTGTAGGAGGACAACTGGTTGCAGAGGAGATGTTAAATTAATTGGGGATTATCATTTTTAGTTTAGAATTTCCATCCTTCCGGAATGCTTTTGCTCTGTGTGTGTGTAAGGCTGAAGGGGAACTCCTTTTTCTGCACCGATATTTGATTCCGCCATTTCAGAATTGCCCGTAACTTTCTGCGGCTTTTCCACTGGCATGTTGCTAATTCCGCACCCTTTGCTTTGCGACATTGGAATTATCAGAAATAATCTCCGAAAGTGTTGAAAATAATTTTGGGAAGTGTTGGAAGAAACATTGTTCTGCTACTTTTGGATGTTGGAAAGTGCCGGCGGAAATTGTGGAAGATCGCAGACAAATGTAGCAGATTGCACTGTGCCACTCATTGCGGAAGAGCTCTTTCTCCCCCTGCCTCAGACAGTCCTCCGGCTGGCTGAGTAGCTCTTCCTTTTGATCAGAAGGAGGCAGAAGAATCAGAAGACCTTTGTGCATGCGCCCTCTGTGCTACCCCTCCTTACACTCACCAGTTTGTCTTCTGCCTCGGAGCAGCAGGACCAGCTTCTTCTAGCTCTGTGAAGAAGAGACATAAAGAGAAGGTTTTTTTTACTTGACAGGGCCTGAGGGGGTTCTCTCCACTGCAGAGCTGTAGTGGCTCTCACGCAGCAGCCTGAGAGCAAGGGGAAGTCCGGCACAGGAGACAGAACGGGCTTCCCCTCCATCCTGAACAGCCTTCTGCTGCAGCAGCAAGGCTGTTCAGCCCAGCTCCCCCACCCCTTCGAGTGATTTCTCAGGCGAAGATTCAGCCAAGGCATGCTGTACTTTCCCTCGCAGATGCAGTGGGAGAGCAGCCAGAATGGAAAACCCTCCAGATCGGAGGTAAGACACTGATCCTGGACCCCCTCCATCATTCCCCGGGGCACAGAACCAGTCCTGAATGCTAGTGACCCGGCTTCTCTTTGTTCCCCGGCAGGCTGTGCTCCAAGGAGAACCGCCGGCAGCTGCCGCTGCTAGTGTCCCCCCAGAGGAGGTGGGCACTCAGAGCAAAACCTTCCAAACCCTAAATACCAACATGGAGAAAATTTTAGTCTCTCTCTTATCTTTGCGAGAGACAAGGAATAAAGAGGAAAAGGCCCCCAGGAAAGGTGAAGGCCTTACTACTAAAAAAGAGGCACCTTAAAAGGGCGGGAAAACACCCTCATCCTACAGAGGACTCTATTTCCCGCCTTTTGGCATTCCCGCGGACCTCTCAGTGCAGCAGCTCTTCAGAGGACGGAGAAAGGGGCACGGGCCCAGCAGTGGCTGACATAGTAATCAGTCAGATTCTGGCTCAGAGTCTGTCTTGTATCAGTCTGATTTAGTGGAGGGAGAATGGCTGGAGCCCTCTCACTCGAGCAGGAATCAGGATAGGCAATTCCCCCTAAATTTCAGGGAGGAACTAAGATTCAAGTAATAAAAACTCTAAAACTAGAGGAAAGACACAGGAAGGAGCAGTCCTCAGAATCTGAGGAGGAGGATGAACGGCAGCTCATCCCCTCGGTTCAGGGAAGGGACATGGGAGTCCCCTTGGACAAGGCTTTTGAAAAATTAGTCCTGGCAGAGTGGAAAGCTCCGACAAAATCATGCAGGCTGAATAAGACTCAGGAGACTCTTTACGCTTTTTCTAGAAGAAAGGAGGGTCTTTTCAAGAACCCTAAGGTGGATGCCGCCACTGCCTCCCTGGCGAGGCAGACAGTTTTTCCTATCGAAGGAGACTGCTTCCCTAAGGATCCTTCAGACAGGGCAATCGAGGGAGCCTTGAGGAAGGGCCTAGAGGTCTCCTCTCTTTCCCTCCATATAAATATTTTGTCTTCATACCTAGCCAGGGCCAATATGGCATGGCTGCAGGAGATGCAGTCTGAGGGCATTTCAGAGGAGAGATCCAGGGTGCTCTCCTCCTGGGTTATGCTGGCTAGTGTGCTATTGGCTGAAACCACCACAGATGCCCTTTCCTGATCTGCCAGAGCAGTCTCCCTGTCAGTGGTGGCTAGAAGGAGGATTTTGCTTAGATCCTGGCAAGGAGATGCCACTGCAAAAAATCTTTTACTAGAGGGGTCCTACAAGGGGTTTAAGTTATTTGGTACCTGTTTGGATAAGGTCTTGACAGAGGCCAATGATAAAACAAAACAAAAAACCTTACAACAGTTCGGGGCTAAGAAAGAAGCCTTTCAAGCTCCAGCCTTTAAATTCGGGGGCCCCTCATCGGCTACTTCTTCCTTCCAGAGGCGCAACCAGTTTATGGGGAGGGATTTTTCTAGGCAGTCCTTTCGTTTCAGGGGCCAAAGGCAATGGAGATCAGACCGAGGCAGGCCCCAAGAGCCTACTAACAGCCAGTCAGGCAAACAAGCATGACTTGTAGAGGGATGGAGACATAGGGGGCAGACTGCTGCTTTTTTACAAGGCCTAGGTAAGTTCAATTTCAGACGCATGGGTCTTGCAAATTGTGAGTCAAGGCTATGCCCTAGAACTCTGAGGAAGCCTAATAAGCAAGTTTTCCCCCTCCCTAGTCTCCAAAGACCCCCCAAAATTGTCCGCAATGTCCTCAGAAATAAAAAGATTATTACACATAAAAGCAAAAGCAAAAGCATAAAAGCGGTAGTCGAGAGGCCTGGATCTTTTTTCTATAATTTTTTTGGTTCCAAAAAAGACGGGCCAATGGAGACGGGTCGTAGATTTAAAACGTTTGAACACGGGGAAAAGACCACAAAAGTTCAAAATGGAATCGACCAGCTCCATCTGTCAGAGCCTATCCAAGGGTGATTGGTTGGCCTCCCTGGACTTGAAGGAGGCCTATCTCCACATTCCCGTTAGTAGGAAGGGGGACACTAGTCATCAAACTGATCGTTATCAGTTTGACAGGTCACGTGGGGTCCAACGTCAGCGGAAGTCCCGCCTTCGTGGGGCCATAAGTCCCGCCTTGGGATGGAAGTGACGTGGGTAAGCGGAAGTGACGCAGAAGGGGATAATGTTTCCGGATCAGGGAGACGGGAACCGAAGGTTTCCGCCCCCCTGAACCCGGAAGGTTCTTAGGCTTGACTTTGGGGGACTCTGCTTGTGGGTCAGGGTGGCTGGAACCCTGAACCCACAAGGTCCTTTGAAGAGGGCCGTGTAATGCGTCTATGAACTCAGGAGAGTGAGGTGGACCAGTAGGTATGGGTTATGTGAGGATCAGAGCAACTTTATGGTGCAGGGTTCGGGGTAGGGTGAACTGCAGCGATTGAGTCATGTAACCCCTCTACGAGCTCATCAGAGTGAGGTGAACCATTCAGCATAGGTTTTGTCATCCTAGCCCACTCCGTCTTGGAGAAAACTGGGTCCAATGGGGTGGGGTTTCCAGGGTAGGATGAGTCGCAAAAAGCGGGTCATGTGAGGGTTCAAATGACTCAGGAGTGTGAGTTGAACCAATCGGCAAAAGTTTCATTATTCTAACCTGCCTTGTTGCAGAGATCTAACCAATCGGAAAGGTTTGTGGAGCTGTAGTCCCGCCCCCTAGGGGTATGAGAGAGGGGGCAGCCATTTTTTGATACAGAGAGCAGGGAGCCGATCGCTACCACTTACACGGAAAAACTGCAATGGCTTTCCATGCTGATACTACGCCTGTGAGGCCTATGGAGTTGACTAAGCCTCCAGAGGTAGTGAGATGGTTATNGCTGATACTACGCCTGTGAGGCCTATGGAGTTGACTAAGCCTCCAGAGGTAGTGAGATGGTTATACAGAAAACGCTATAGTTCCAGTTCGGAGGATGATGGTGAGAGTGGGCCTCTGGCTAAGGTTCTTTTTAGCACCCCGCTTCATAATGAAGAAACCCTTATAGGAATGTCGACTTCCACTGAGACCCCGGAGGCCCTAGAGTTGGTACAAGAAGGCATACCCCCAGCTCAAAATTCTGAGGTAAGAAAGATTTTTAGATGGTTTAAAAAGGCTTCTTTCCGTCTAGAGATGCATGTCACAAAACATTGCTTTGTAAAAAGACTGTTGGCTCAATAGTGCTTTTAAATCTTGTTCCAGGAATTGTTTGAAAGCCCTACAGCGCTCCCCCCTGAAGAGGCTAAACCCCAAGCTGAAGGTTTGGAGTGTTTCTGTCCTGAGAGGAAAGATGAAAACCAGGAGTCTCATATTATTCTGCAAAAGCAGCTTGGGTTGGAAATCTGCGAATCTGATTATGTCGCCCCTTCGTAACTAAAATCTACCATGAGATCTATAGTGAGAGCATCAGTCTATGGAATTCTAAAACATTGTATGAGGGGGAAGCTGCATGCAGACTATGAAGGCTGTGTTTTTAATGCTCCAGCCCAAATGGCCCACGATTGTCTGACATGGACTTCTGAGGACAGGAATAGAAAACTTAAAGTCATTTGTGAAACCTGTGCTTGCAAACCATCTTTCACGTTCAGATGATGTTGGGGTACGCATTACTTTGTTTATGTATTAGTCAGGACAGTTTTAATCTTACACTTATGCTGTTCTGTTGAGTGGATTCCTCTCCTGATCCTGAAAGCATGTTGGAAGGAATGATCAATCCTGTTGATACCTGTGTGTGAGATTTTGTAGAAATCATGGTTAGAAAAAGACACTTTAAGTCCTTTTTAAAAAGAGGAGTGTACAAGAAAATTGAGCAATGATGCATACCTAGAGATGTTGTAGTGTATTACACAGATCTGTAAATAAAGTTTTTTAAAACTGACTTTTATGTTTTTTCTGAAACTAATAAATACTACAAAATGTAACAAAAATTGTCAAACATGCTTTAGATGCAAACCTCAAAACACAGTTTGGTAAGTCCTTTTAGATTTTTACAGTTATGTGAAAAGAGAGAGCTTTTTTAGGTCATTTGAAAAGAAAATACAAATGCCTTGAAATGGAGCTGGTTGTAGGCTTGGGTCTTTCAGACTAGCTTTGTTTAAGTAGACAATAGGTCTGTCCCACCAGTTTTATTGAACTCCATGGAACATCTCCCAACTGTCTATACTTTCCCCACCCTAAACCAGTATTTAAAAAGCTGGACATTGCTACCTTCCATCCAAGGTTGGGTGTGGACTTCTAAACAATGCCATGATTGGATCTAATACACAAGACAAAAGTCGTTCTTTAAAAGAAGAGTTAAACATTTATTTAAAAGTACACATAATTTACAAAATTCACAAGACAATGTTTTTTACATCCTGATCCAGTTGAACATAGCAGTCAGTCTGGTTCTAGAAGAGGTAAGGGGAGAGAATGGTTGACTGGGTTCGAGCAGGGCCATGGTGGATGATTTGGCATTGTTAAGATGTTCCCTGGTAGAGGTATTTCTTATCAGAGAGGAGGGGACGTTTGCTTCAGCCAAGGCTTTTACAAAAACACCCCAGCCTGCTGGGGTTTTTTGAGGGCGTGGTGTTGAGTAGCTGCACGCACCAGGTCCAGCATGGTAGAGCCTCTTACTGGTGTGCCTTTGTACAAAAAAGTACCCCGTTCATCCCAGGCGGGTTGAGTAGTAGACTGCCTTAGTTTATCCAGCAGAAGTTCAGCATTGACCTGATTCTGCTTACTAACCCCCCTCAACACATCCTGAATTATTGGGTCTGACCCCGCAATGTGTTCAGAGTGGGGGAGAAGGGATGTATCATCCGATGGGGGCATCTGCAATGTGAGTCTCCCCTTCTCCACATCCCCCTGCTTCACCAAAGTTAAATATTTTTGAAGTACAGAAGCATACTGATTAGCCTTCTCATACTCCCCCAAGTCAGATCTTTGCAGAATGTGTTTCATTTCTGCATCCAATGTGCGGGTTACAG
>QEPC01007499.1:3521278-3544052 GCA_003113815.1 Sphenodon punctatus | reverse complement strand
TCTTCCTGTCAGCAGAGATGGAACTAGCCCCAACAGCATAAAGCCTCTATGGGGGTTGAACTCATAAGGGGGCAACAAAACTAAATGG
Source organism: Sphenodon punctatus (assembly GCA_003113815.1). Lineage (NCBI taxonomy): Eukaryota > Metazoa > Chordata > Lepidosauria > Sphenodontia > Sphenodontidae > Sphenodon > Sphenodon punctatus. The sequence goes on along the minus strand of QEPC01007499.1, from coordinate 3,543,964 downwards.
AAACCGCTCTGAGCAACAACTCATAAAGCCGCTGCCCCAAAATGGAACTACCCCCAACAGCATAAAGTCTCTATGGGGGTTGAACTCATAAGGGGGCAACGAAACTAAATGGAAACCACCCTGAGCGACAACTCATAAAGCCGCTGCCCCCAAATGGAACTACCCCCATGGGGTGAACCATCTCAGACCCAAGTTACGATCCCCAAACCCACTGAGCTTAGTGCTAGGCCCCCCACCCACCCCCTTCCCTTAAAGAGACCCGCAGAGTATCATACCTGTCCAGGGGGGTTGGGGCAGAAGGCTGGGCCCTGATGCAGAGGTTTCCTTGAGTTCGCTGGGTAGAAGCTGAAGAGTTTTCCTCGAGATCGCTGGTGTAGAAGAAGGTTAGCCCATGAACCTCACAGCAAAATGCTAGTGAAATTCAGTTCTAATGTGAAGAGAAGTTGGCTTCCGGCCTCCTTTATATACTCTTCTTGTGGGGTGTGGGGTGTTTACCTCTTCTCCAACTAACAATAGGTGTGAGGAAAGTTATCCATCTCTGGACAACACCCTCCATCTCTGATGCAGATTTCATTCCTATGGAAATTGATCCCATACCTTCTCCAACTAACCAATGGGGGATGCGTAGGCGGGTTCATTCTACCTAGTCAATATCCACTTAACCAATGGGCTGGGAGCTCCCATTCACAATGTAAATTTCCACCTACATCTAGTATGCAGATTTCAGCTCCCAAGGAAGATTCAATCAAGGCATTGCTTAGAAGTCCACACCCAACCTTGGATGGAATGTAGCAATGCCCAGCTTTTTAAAAACTGGTTTAGAGTGGGGAAAGTATAGACAGTTGGGAGATGTTCCATGGAGTTCAATAAAACTGGTGGGACAGACCTATTGTCTACTTAATCAAAGCTAGTCTGAAAGACCCAAGCCTACAACCAGCTCCATTTCAAGGCAGTTGTATTTTCTTATCAAATGACCTAAAAAGCTCTCTCTTTTCACATAACTAAAAATCTAAAAGGACTTACCAAACTATGTTTTGGGGTTTGCATCTAAAGCATGTTTGACCATTTTTGTTACATTTTGTAGCATTTATTAGTTTCAGAAAAAACATAAAAGCCAGTTTTAAACAACTTTATTTATAGATCTGTGTAATACACTACAACATCTCTAGGTATGCATCATTGCTCAATTTTCTTGTACACTCCTCTTTTTAAAAAAGGATTTAAAGTGTCTTTTTCTAACCATGATTTCTACAAAATCTAACATACGGCTATCACAGGCTTAATCATTCCTTCCAACATGCTTTCAGGATCAGGAGAGGAATCCACTTTACAGAACAGCATAAGTGTAAGATTAAAACTGTCCTGACTGATACATAAACAACATAATGCATACCCCAACATCATCTGAACGTGAAAGATGGTTTTCAAGCACAGGTTATCACAAATGACTTTAAGTTTTCTATTCCTGTCCTCAGAAGTCCATGTCGGACAATCGTGGGCCATTTGGGCTGGAGCATTAAAAACACAGCCTTCACAGTCTGCATGCAGCTTCCCCCTCATACAGTGTTTTAGAATTCCATAGACTGACGCTCTCACTATAGATCTCATGATTGATTTTTGTTTCAAAGGAGGGACATAATCAGATTCGCAGATTTCCCACCCAAGATGTTTTTGCAGAATAATATGAGGCTCCTGGTTTTCATCTTTCCTCTCAGGACAGAAACACTCCAAACCTTCAGCTGGGGTTTAGCCTGTTCAGGGGGAAGCGCTGTAGGGCCTTCAAACAATTCCTGGAACAAGATTTAAAAGCACTATTGAGCCAACAGTCTTTTTACAAAGCAATGTTTTGTGACACAGATCTCTAGACAGAAAGAAGCCTTTTTAAACCGTCTAAAAATCTTTCTTACCTCAGAATTTTGAGCTGGGTGTATGCCTTCTTCTGCCAACTCTAGGGCCTCCGGGGTCTCAGTGGAAGTCAACATTCCCATAAGAGTTTCTTCATTATGAAGCGGGGTGCTAAAAAGAACCTTAGCCAGAGGCTCGCTCTCACCATCATCCTCCGAACTGGAAATATAGCATTTTCTGTATAACCGTCTCACTACCTCTGGAGGCTTAGTCAACTCCATAGGCCTCACAGGCGTAGTATCAGCATGGAAAGCCATTGCAGTTTTTCCGTGTAAGTGGTAGCAATCGGCTCCCTCTTCTCTGTATCAGAAAATGGCGGCGTCCTCTCTCATACCCCTAGGGGGCGGGACTACAGCGCCACAAACCTTTCCGATTGGTCAGATCTCTGCAACGAGGCAGGTTAGAATAATGAAACCTTCGCCGATTGGTTCATCTCACACTCCTGAGTAGTTTGAACCCTCACATGACCCTCTTTCTGCGACTCATCCTACCTGGGAAACTCCACCCCATTGGACCCGGTTTTCTCCAAGACGGAGTGGGCTAGGATGATGAAACCTACGCTGAATGCTTCACCTCACTCTGCTGAGCTTGTAGCGGGGTTACATGACCCAATCACTGCAGTTCACCCTACCCTGAACCCCGCACCATAAAGCTGCTCCGATCCCCACAAAACCCATATCTACTGGTCCATCTCACTCTCCTGAGTTCATAGACACATTACACGGCCCTCTTCAAAGGACCTTGTGGGTTCAGGGAAGGTGGAACCTTCGGTTCCAGCCACCCTGACCCACAAGTAGAGCCCCCCCAAAGTCAAGCTTAAGGACCCGGAAGCATTACCCCCTTCTGCATCACTTCCACTTACCCACGTCCCTTCCCTCCCAAGGCTGGACTTACAGCCCCACGAAGGCGGGACTTCCTCTGACGTAGGACCCCACGTGACCTGTCAAACTGATAACGATCAGTTTGATGACTAGTGTCCCCCTTCCTACTCCCATTCTTCAGTCTCACAGGAAGTGGCTCCGGTTTTGCTTCAGTGGGAGCCATTGGCAATTCAGGGTTCTGCCGTTCAGTCTTTCGTCGGCACCCCAGACGTTTACCAAAACACTCGCCCCCTTAATTGCAAATCTGTGCAAGGAAGGGATTCATGTCTTTCCATACCTGGACAATCTCCTCATAAGGGCTTCGTCTCAGGAGCGGGCGGCCAGAGATAATGCCGGGTAATCAGTTACCTCGATTCCCATGGTTTTGTGACAAAACTAGCCAAAAGCGAGCTAGTCCCAAGCTGCAGGATAGAGCACCTCAGTGTTATAGATACAACCTTAGATGCCGTGTTTGTACCGGAGCAGAGGCGGAAGACAGTACAATCTCTAGTTCATCTGGTCCGGTCCAGCCACCGCCTGAGATTAAAGACTCTAGTGAGCTTGTTGGGGTTAATGGTATCCTGCTCCTGACAGGTCCAATGGGCTCGCTGCAACCTAAGACCCTTGCAGCAGCTTCTCAGGCCTTTCCAAAGAGAGCTCACATCAGGGGAAAATCCTTGGGTCTCAATCCCCTCCCTCCTAAAGTCCTCCATATCTTGGTGGTTAAACCCGACCATTTTCTGAAAAGGAGTCCCATTAACAGAACCCTCCTGGAGGGTAGTCCCTACCGATGCCAGCCTCTCAGGTTGTGGGACTCACATGGAAGAACGTTCCATTCAGGGCCGCTGATCACTGGAGGATCGCTCCAGGTCCATAAATTTCCTGGAGCTCAGAGCTATCTGACTGGCCCTGCAGCGGTTGCCTCCCCTCCTTCTCGGGGAGCATGTCCTGGTTTACACGGACAATGCCCTTCAAAGGGAGGCCTCAAGTCTCTTCAGCTGGGCCCAACTTCATTTGATCTCCCTGAAGACTCTGCATATAAGGGGGGAAGACAACTGTGGATTGGCTCAACAGAAGGGAATTGGACCCACACGAGTGGTCCTTGAACGGGGATTTTTTTCTCCATGTAACGGAGGTGTTTGGTATGCCAGTCATGGACCTCTTTGTCACCAGGGGAAATGTTCAGGTGGATTGGTTCATGGCAATAGCAAGAACTTTGGGAGCCACAGCCCTAGATGCTCTGAACCAGATCTGACCCCCGGACCTCATGTACGCTTTTCCTCCCTTCCCATTGTTGACAAGGACAGTGGCAAAGATCAAACGACAGAGAGCCCTGATCATTCTGATAGCCTCATGGTGGCCGAGACGACCCTGGTTCTTGGACCTCCTGGAGCTGGGCATGGAGAGTCACCTTCCACTTCCTCAGATTCCAGAGCTGCTCTCACAAGGTCCTCTGCTCCACGAGGACGCCAACAGGCTACGACTGACAGCTTGGAAATTGAAAGCTTAGCTTTTCGCAAAAAGGGCTATTCAGAGGTGGTGCTTGGAACCCTCCTGGTGGCCAGAAGGCCGGCTACCAGGAGATCCCACGGGGCGACCTGTTTTTTTTTTTCTCTCTATGGGCACTAGATAGAGGTTTGGATCCCTGCAGACCCTCAATCGCTCATGTCCTGGAATTCTTCCAGGCTGGTCTGGACAAGGGACTTAAATATAATACCCTGGCCAGACAGGTATCAGCCTTAAATTCTGTTCTGACTACTCTATCTAGGAGAGACATTGTGTCTCACAGACATATCCGCCAGTTCTTAAGGGTGGTCAAACACGTTTCCCCTCCGGTAGTGCACAGATACCCCTCGTGGGATTTAAATATTGTAACTGACGCTCTAACAAAGTCCCCTTTCAAGCCTCTGGCACAGGTATCCTTATATATGTTATCTCTGAAGGTGGCTTTTCTCATTGCAGTCACATCAGCTAGGAGGATGTCGGAACTGGGGGCTCTCTCTCTAGAAGAGAACTTCTGCATTTTCCAGAAGCATTCCGTCACCCTCAGACTCGATCAGGCTTTCTTGCCAAAATGTAATTCGCTTTTTCATAGATCCCAGGAGCTGTATTTATCCTCCTTCTGTCCCAGTCTGGTACACCCGAAGGAGAAACTGTGGCATACCCTAGATGTGCGATATGCTCTTAAGATCTATTTAGCTAGAACTCAGAGTTTTCATAAGGCTACAGCGCTCTTTGTTAACTTGCGAGCCAGCCTTAAAGGTACTAAGGCTTCCAAAACATTAATTTCTAAATGGGTAAAGCACGCCATCATTGAGGCGTACAAAGCTAAAGGAAAGCCTCCGCCCCTTCAGATTTGGCCTCACTCATTGAGGGGGGCTGCCACTTCATATGCTTTTAGGGCTAGAGCATCTTATGAGGAAATTTGCCAAGCGGCAACTTGGTCGTCGCTTCACACTTTTGTAAAGCACTACAAAATAGATACTTACCAGTTGGCTGACTGCCTTTGGGAGGAGAGTCCTTCAGGCGGTCTTGGACTCACCTGGGACTGTCTCTTTCCCCCCTGGGATATAGCTGCTGCTTGGGTACATCCCAGCTGGAGGACTGTCTGCGGCAGGGGGAGAAAAGAGAATTGGTCACCTACCTCAGTGAATTCTTCCTCTGCTACGCAAACAGTCCTCCGGATCCACCCGGAGACAAAGGTGGGTTCATCAATAGTTACGTCTGCTGAGTTCAATAGTTTTTCCCTACAAGGTTGGAACGTGGGGATCCGTTTGTGGTAATTTTTTAATAATAGTTGTCAGGAGACCTACGCTAGTTTAGATTGACCTATCGGTTAAACCTAGGACAGGTTTTCGGGGAGAGTGAGTGGTTTTGTGTCATCACGAGACTGTCAATCCTCTGCTGTGGTACTCCTGGTGAATGTAAGAAGTAGCAGCACAGAGGGCACATGCGCAAAGGTCTTCTGAATCTTCTGCCTCCTGCTTGTCAAACAAAGAGCTACCCAGCCAGCCGGAGGACTGTTTGTGTAGCAGAGGAAGAAAAGAATTCACCGAGGTAGGTGACCAATTCTTTTTTCTGTCGGAAACAGCTACCATGGCGGTTTGCCGTTTAAGCCCTTTATAGTGGGTATCTGTACATATAATGCTTGCCACTGTTCCAGCTGCCTAGCACTGGGGGCAAGCATTGCTTGGCCACACAAATCCAGGAGCAACCCTCAGAGTGAACATGGTTTTCCAGATTTGTTCCCTGGAATGTATCTGAAAACAAGCCATGCAACCAATGTCTGGTTTCCAGCGGACTTTGTGCTTGTCACTTCACCTATTTATGCTCCCACCAGATGGGCTCCCCCTGTTGGTCAGAGTTCATAGCATGGCAACACAAACATGGAACATCATGAACATGCTGCTCCACCATGGTATGATGTTCCACTGAGCACCACAGAGTTTATTTCTCCCCCGCCCCCCTCAGCTAATGTAATGTGTTGAGCCACCCAATTATTATGGTGACAGGAAGATGTATTTTAAGTCACAGAGCTAGTTATTCCACTTATATAATACCACTGTTACCCTGGAGTAATGCCACCCAGCCTTATGGATCTACTCAAGTGAGTAAAATTAACAGGAGTTAGTCAAGTGGGCACACTTACTCCTTGTCTCTCCCTCTGTTCCCCTTCCTTCGTCTCCCCACCACCACCCGTCCCTCAGATTGTAAGCCCTAGGGCAGGGACTGTGTCTATTTGATTACTTTGTAAAGCACCAGGTACATTGCTGACGCTATATAAATGCTTGCTAATAATAATAATAATAATAATAATAGAAGGGAATGTACTTAGAGGGGAAGTAAATCATTGTAGCATTCAGTTATTAAAGTGCAGCTGTTAAATTTTGATTTGCCTATAAAATAACTTAAGTTGCTGGCTTTTATTGGCCTTTCCATGTTAAAAATTTAAAATCCGTTCTTATGAAGCAACCCCTACTACCAGTACTAATTAAATTAAATTTATTTTTACTAAGAATAAATATCAGTAGGATCATATTTTAGTGGTTTGATTGAAAATAATATGATATGTTAGGTAAATAGCAAAGAGTAGTAACTTACAAACCCATTGTTTATAGCTCTTTGGAAGAACCATACATCCACGTTTTTTCCCCTTTTCCTTTACAGAGTTGAAGAAAGTTTTAAAACTTTGTTCTGGGCTATATTTGGACTCTCCGAAGTGAAATCTGTTGTCATTAATTACAACCACAAATTTATTGAGAACATTGGCTATGTCCTTTATGGGGTCTACAATGTCACCATGGTCATTGTTTTATTGAACATGCTCATTGCAATGATCAACAACTCTTTCCAGGAGATTGAGGTAAAACTTGGTTGAATTATCACTATCCTTGTAATTGTTTTTTGTTGGTTATATCTCTTTGGGGCTCAGGAAAGGAAATTAATTTTCAGACAAATTTCCTTTTTTGTGTGTGGGGAAAAAAAATGCCTAAGGCCTATTTTTGGATTGCATCAGCAATATACATCCATTACTAGTTGTTGGAGGACTCAAAATTAGTTCTGAATGGAAGAAAAATAAATAGTTTTTAAGTTATGCCCCAAGAAATGAAACTAAGTTAGACAATGTACTAAAAAGGATAGATTGTTCCCTATGGATGGATGTTGACTTCACAAGTCCTTTCCTTCTCTAGTTTGTACTCATTTTATAAGAAACACCCCTATCATTCCTGTTAGGATAGAAGTTTTGTTCACATTGAAAAACCAAATAGCAGATGAGTACATTGATATTGAACTATTTAAAAAAAAATCAAAAAAAAAATCCAACAGCCTTCAGCAAGGCTTCACTATGGCCCTTTTCACACAGACACTCTAACACTGATAAAATGGGGGTTACATTTTATTATACATGTTGCAGGGCTGCAGGTGTACTTTATGGGGGCCCTGCAACATGTATAATAAAATGTAACCTCCATTTTATCAGTGTTAGAGTGTCTGTGTGAAAAGGACCTATAAACTTCCAGCAAAGCATTTTAAGTATTATGGAAAACAGTAAACATCACGGCATCAGCTTCCAAGGAGGACTTAATACCTCTGTTCAAAATTGTTGCCGATACAAAACTTACTGAGTCCATTTCTTCAGCATTTCATTATTTCTTGTTTGGTACTTTGATTTTTAGGCACTTTAGCTGTTAACAGACATCATGTTTTGGCCTACCTGGGCAAGCGTGATGCAAAACCTGCCTGGGATGGTGGCTGAGCCAGAAATGTGGTACAGTCATATGGCACCGTCTGCACCCATCTGCGGTCCAGCTAGGTGAGAGCAGGCAAGCCGGGCAGGAACGTGTGTTCCAAGCCTTGGCTCGTCCCAGTGTGGGTGTCACCATGGCAAGCACCCGCAGGATGGGGGTGGAGTCAGCTGACCATGTGGTGCTCCCTGCCTCCCCTCCCCGGCCAGGGCAGGTGGCATGAATGTCCATTCCCATTGCTGGATCTACCCCAGCTGGGGCTAGCCCTTCCCACCCATGGGTGGGATGATGGTGGTGCTGTCACATCTGTGAGTTACCTATTTTTCATCTTTATTGGGAACGCTGGAGGACATCACGGTACATGGGTTAACCTAACCAATCTATGGTAACACATTTTAGAAAGAACCACAGTAAAAAAACAAACTAATCTGTGAACTTCAGTTCATTTTTCAAATCTGGGCAATGAATGTGATTCGCATTCAACCTTACAAATACGACAAATTCACTAAATTTGATATTCGCTTTGAATATTCAGTTCAATTTTAATTTAGTCCATTTTTGCAGACTCACAGTGAATATAGTGATTCATTTCTTTCAAAACGTAATGTAAAAACAATGATGTCAGAATGATACAATAAAATGAGAGGACTAGCGCATTAAAAGTTGAGAACAACCCTTGTTTGGTCAACACTTTGGTTAGAGAATAAATTAGAATAAAAATCAGGCAATATGAAAAGAAATGTCCTAACAGAAAAACAATTAGAGGAACACAGTTTAACATAACTATAAGGATGAGCTCTGTTTTCTACATTGACCGTGAGTCAATTGTTGCTAAGAACATGATAGATGGAGTGCTGTTTTTTAATATGCTGGAGAATAGGCAAAATTGCACATTGTTCATCTCTGGCAAATATTCTTTCAGAGTCAATGAGCAAAAATCATAAGAACTGTGCAGCTCTTGGGTGGGAGGATGAATTCAGTAGCTGTATGCCTTCTGAAGGAAAGGAAAGAACCTGCTGGCATACGGAACTGGCCTTGCACGAGAAATGAAAAATAAAATAGCTAATTTGTTATTTATTAATATTAACATTTTCGGATAGCCCTCCAAATATCTGCGCAAAGGGACCAATCCAAAATACTCACACACCAAGTGCACACGTCCAGTGTGTGCGTGCACAAAATGCACACTGTGTACACACTAATTACAGGATGTGTGTTCACCAAATGCATGGCATGCATGCATTGTGCATAGTGCACACATGATATGCACACATCCTGCACTTGGTGCATGTACGCACCTTGGATTGGGCCCAATATTCATAACCAAACTGGATATTGACATGTGTTTGTCCAGGTATTCTGGTTCAGTTACTTCTTCATTTTGGTTTGGTCATTTCAGCATTTTGGCTATTTCATTTTGGCTATTGTGCATGTGCAACAGCACTAACAACGATGAAACAAAGTGACCAAAACAACCAACCCCAAATAACCAAAATAAAGGGAAAACCCCAAACCCGAATAACCAGAATGTATCTCTGACAAACTGGGAAAGAATAGCAGTATGTGCTTCGTTGGACTGGAATCAAAGCAGACACATTTTCCATATTAGGGTATTTACCATGAATATGGGTTTCAACACTATCTTGCAACTGCAAAGAAGTGATGACAAAGGAACAGAGTGAAATTTACACTTCCTTGCCTGTTCTACAGGATGAGCAGGTTTTAAGTTGAGATTTAGTTGGCTGTCTCCCTTAACTTTCTCTGGTATTAGCCATGAAGGAAGCAGCTAAAGTACATTTTGGGTGAGACTTCCACCCCAGTTTCTCTGAACCAAGCCACAATTTGAAATTGTTTGGGGATCTTTTTCTTGATCCTTTCTTAGAAATCCTGCTTAGTTTGATTTTTGTTGAGCATGCCACAAAAAAGGCTTGTAAATTGATTAATTAGTGTGCATTTGGATTCCCCCCCTCCCCTTAATTAAACTCAATACAGTGGCATTTTCAAAACTTGTGTAGGGAAGCCTTTTAGGAAAAAAATGAAAATGAACGGGCTAGTCAAGGTTCATGCATGTAACAAGCACGGGTTGCACACATTCACCAAGTGTGCATCACAAGTGCACCAAATACAGGATGTGTGCACATACCATGTACTTGGTGTGCACACATCCTGCATTTGGCACACATGTGGTGTGCTCTTGGTGCATACACATACCTTGGTTTGTCCCCTAAGTTTTTCCCCCCCGCAAACACAGTACGAGAGCCAACAACATTGTCCTTTAGTTAAGAGTTTAGGAGTTTGTGTGCTGTATGGCCCTATTAAAATGATGGAAGAGAATTCGTATTTTTCACACAACAACAGATCACTCTAATCTTGCACAGATTACAATATGTGTGAAGCTATATTAATCTGTTTGATATGCACAGAATGGCATTCTAAACTTTAGTCTTAATATCTTTGAGGTTTATTTTTATGGGCAGCCTTGACTAATGGGAAAAGTAAAAAATTATTGTAGGCTGTGAATATAAATACACCAAAAACTAAATGCAGTCACATGTCCAATGAACATAAATTAGAGTTACTGAGCAGCAAACACAATAAAAGTAAATTGGAACACTCCATTTGGAGATCATCAGAGAAATATATGACTTGCCATTTGGGTTGTATTCAAAGCACTAGGGAGAGTCTAATGATATTCTACTCTCTACTGCAACGGGAACTGCAATTAACGTTTTAGACACTCGTCCATACTAAAAAATGAAGAGGAGATGTGGGACATCTGTCACACAACAAACCAGATGTCAGGAGTAAATGAAAAAGAAAAAACAAAGAAAGCTCAGCAATTTCTTTTTGCAGAAAAAGTGCAGATATTGTAATTCTTAATGTAGTTTTAAAATCTGACCCACGCAAGAAACCATGACAGGGCAGATGCTCATGCCTTATGCTAAAATCACTCCATTGATAAATTAGCTACAGGACTTCTGTTTGCAGTGCAATTACATCTGCTGCACTAGTGCACTCAAGACAGAAGTAAGGTCAAATCTCAAGATAAAATGAACTCATAGAGTTCCCTGTCCTCTAGTTGCCAGAGATGACCAAGATAGGAAAACAGGAGGAGGTTAATGAAGTGAGGGAATTCCAGGTCAGAGGGTGCGTTCTCTGGTTAGATGCTAAAGAAGATGTCTGTGGCATTTGTGTTCAAAGCCCTGCAGTCCTTAAACAGATAAAACTAACTTTGAATTTAATGGCAATTCTGTTTGTGTGAGCATGAGTAAAACGTCAGGATTTAACCCAATGTAATTGATTTTTTTATGAGACTGTTTAATAATATTTTAATTGTTAGCTATAATTATTGCTACTTTACATAACATCAGATGCAATTTAAAAGTAAACGTATAAGTGTACTTCAGTTACTATATTCTATAGTCAGAATGCATGCCGCAACTAAGAATTTACATCGCACTCTGATTATTATTATTATTATTATTATTATTAATCATTTTATTAGCATTTATATAGTGCCAGTGATATACCTGGCGCTTTACAGAGAGCAAGATAGACACGGTCCCTGCCCGAGAGCTCACAATCTAAAGAAGACAGGGGGAGGGGAAACAGGGAAGGGGGAACAGAGGGAGAGACAAGGGATGCAACATTCATGAGGATGCGAGAACTCAGGTACACTCTCTTGGTTTGGTTACAGTACATTGGGAGTTTCCAGATAACAGGTGGGGGATAATCCTGGGTGGGGATGATTAGCAGGAGTTAGGAAGGCCAGAGCGGAAGAGGTGGGTTTTGAGGAGGGACTTGAAGGTACGGAGGGAGGGGCAAGGCGGATGTGGGCAGGGAGGGAGTTCCAGGCATGCAGGGCAGCGAGGGGGAAGGGACGAAGGTGGTTGGGGGAGCAGGGGAGGCATGAGAGGGTGAGGGAGGGGATGGAAGAGGAGCGGAGTGCTCGAACAGGAGTTCGGAGGGAGATCAGGGCATACAGGTAGGGGGGAGCGAGGTTGTGAAGGGCTTTGTAGGTGAAGACGAGGCGCTTGTGCAGAATACGCTCAGGAAGGGGGGGCCAGTGGAGAGAGGAGAGGCTGCACATGGTCAAAGTGACACGCTAGGTGGATGATCCTGGCAGCAGAGTTTGGAACAGAGATGAGGGGAGAAAGGTAAATCATGGTATGTGCCTGAAAAGTGTTGTTCAGGGATTTAGTGTTGGTACCTTAATCTCCAATGAGATCCAGTTATTTGGGTACAGAATGCAGAAGCTGTACACTTCCGTTCAATGATACCAGAAAGCAGCTTTGAAACTACAAAAGAATTTGGTATTCAGTGGGTGAAGCCACACAAGACAGAGTGGGGAGGCTACTGAGCCTAGGGTACCCATACCTAACTCTGAGCAGTCAGGCCACACGATGCAGTGCATCATGCAGCAGGCACTGTCACCCATCACAGCCAGGGACGGAATCTTGGTCAGGCCGGAGAAGGGAGGCGGGGCAGGGCTATGCGCCTGCGTGCTTGTGACTAGCACCGCAGTCTGCCCTGGTCATGGTGGGAATTCCGGCAGCGGCCAGCTGGCCTGGCTTCCTTGCGACCATCGGCCTGGCTGTAAGGAGCTGAGCAACAACCTCACTCTTTGTCTGTATTTGGCTTGCTGCCTCCTGAACAACTGCCCTTGGACCCCTGTCTTTGTCTCTTCATTCCTGACTCCTACCTCTGCCCTCCTGGTCCCTGCTGCCTGCCTTCTACCTCAGTGTTCCTGTTCCTGCCTGACCCACAAACTTTGGACTGTTTCCCTGGATTTGACTTTGGTCTGGACTCTGACTTGTACTTGGACTGCCCCTTGGATCTGCTGCCTGTCTGGATCCCATTGGGATCCTTGTTTGGTAGGGATGTGCGAACAGAATGCGGTTCGGATGTTCGGACGTTCAGTTGTTCGGTTCGAAACCCAAGTTTGGGTTCGGTTTGGCCGAACTTGGCTGAACAGTCAAAAATAGCGCTATCGATACCAATACCGAATTTGAAGATTTATTTTCGGTATCCGTATCATTTGGTCCTGAAACAACCCCTGGTCTCCACCCCTGGTGCCAGGAAGTCTGCTCCTCAGCCTCCTCCCCATTCCAGTCATGTTTTTCCCGCCCCCGAACTCATCCAAACTCACCTGAACATAAGCAAACTGTTCGGCCATTTTCAAGTTCGGTTTGGACGTTCAGTTCAGATGTCAGAACAAACCGAGTTCGGTCCGAACTCCGAGCATCCAAACCGCGTTCGCACATCCCTATTGTTTGGCCCTGATCCTGAAAGGACCCATTGTTCAGCCCCGATACTGTAGAGACTCTGCCTTGTCCAGCCCCATGTGTCTGACACTGGCTCCCTGTACTGCTGGCCCTGCAGTGTGGCAGCAGCGATTGCCTGCAACAAAGCTGCACTGGGATCGGGCCACCGCACCTCGTCTGGCTGCATTCAATGAATCTGCAATTCATTTTGGCTGCATACTACAATAAACTAACTAGCAGTGAATTGGGAATTATCCAGGAAAATGGAGCTAGCATACTTTTGAGAAACATCTCATGAAATCTTTAAGGACAACAAGTAGTCAGGAGAAGATCTGGGTCAGACTTTAATTTTAAATTAAAATTTCAATAATCATTCAGAGACTGAAAGTTCCGTTCTGAAATTCCAATTTGCATATGCCACTAGCTATAAAGCTTGATCAAAATTTTGACAAATACTTAAATTTCCATTTTTGTATTCATTCAACTCCTGAAAAATAAAAGTCATTTAGAACAATAGGGCACCCATTAGCACCATACTGAAGCCTTGATTCTGCACAGTACAATGTAAAATCATTTATTGTTTTTGATATTTTGTAAAACTAACAATTATTAAATCCTCAGTGTGAACTTCTTTTTAGTTCAGGCCAAATCTTAATGCCCTTTGTATTTTCTGCAAAATAACTGACACAAATTTCACTGGGCATTAAAGAATGAGTGAAATTCTCAGGCTCTAGTCTATTCTAAATGTTGCTTATGCGCATCATAAGGAGCAAACTAACTGCCATTATTCTAACTGGCTTGCTTATATGTTGCTAATAGGTGGGGGAAAGAGTTGGTTGGATTTTATTTGAACTGCTTTGAATCATCTGGTAAATGAGTCATCAACTTTTTTTTAAATGTTTTTGATTTTTCACAAAATAGACAAGTGAGAAGACCACGTGCTGTGGAAAGGAAACTATTTCAGAAACAAGCAGTGGGAAAGACCTAGTAGGCAGGTTATTTATGGCCCTTTTTACTCTGACGGAGGCGGGGGGGAGATGGGTGTTTAGCCGTGATGGGTGGAGCTGGGTGTGTGTCCATGTAAACACGAACACACACACATCTCCACCCACAGAGGGTGGGTGGAGGGCTCCATGGGTGGAGATGGGTGTGCGATGGGTGGAGGTGGGTGTTGCATGGGAGCGCGCACGCACCCCCACCTATCCCACTCAGTATTCACATGGGCGGACACCCATCCCCCCACCCACCACTGGCCGTATACATGGATCCGCCCCCCCCCCACCCGTGTGAACACCAAGAGGGGGGTGCGTCCATGCAAAAACAGCCTATGTCACTCACAGGCCCCGCCTGTTGTATTCCCATTTTAGCCCTAGTTTCAGGAAAGCACATGACTCCACTATAACATTAAACACATGCTTATGTCTTTTGGTGAACCAAGGTCATAGAGTCTAGCCTAGCCTACTTTTTCAAGGAGCCGAATGTTGGGGCTTCCCTTGAAACACGATTTCACAGTCTGCTAGTAGCATTCTTAAGAGGCAAAGTATATTTAACTTTTCCTAATTCATTACATCATTCAGCTCAGATTAATGAAGAAAATGCATGCTGCACTGTTGCAATTTTTTCATAGGTAATATAAGAGCATCTGATTTGTAACCAGCTTCAGTCCATCTTGCTTAATAGGGATGGGTGAACAGAAATGAGTTCGGAAATTTGGTTCGGTTCGGAAGTTCGGTTTGGTCGACCGAACTGGTTGAGCTCGGTCCGAACTTCCGAACTGCATTTGCCCACCCTATTGCTTAAGATATACAAGAGTTTGGCTAGTGTAATTTCAGTATGTTACAGTTATTTTGATAGGCATGTTCTTGAGCTCAGCAGCTAAACTATTGGATGTGTCTTCCAGGATGATGCTGATGTGGAATGGAAGTTTGCAAGAGCTAAACTATGGTTTTCCTACTTTGAGGAAGGCAGAACGCTTCCAGTACCTTTCAACCTAATACCAAGTCCAAAATCAATGCTTTATCTTCTACTCAGAATAAAACAATGGTCCTCCAAACTTTCACCATGCCATAAGAAAGGTTTTCAGGAAGATGCAGAGATGAATAAGGTACGTTAATGATATGATAAATTATTAATCTTTTTAGTGATAATCTGTGTACATAGGTGCTAAACCTATACCACTGAAATCAGGAAGAGTTTTGCAGTAGGAGTTGGATCCAAGACTTCAGTGTGGATGCATGTGACTAACATTAGGAAGGAAAGTTTGAAAATATATGAGTAATGTAAACAGCAATTTCAAAAAGCTTTAATCTGGCCCCTAAAATAATGAGATGGATGTTCACGATATTTTATAAAAATATTTAACTGCTGGGTGTTTTTTTATATACTTCTATTTAGGAAGCTTCTCAGGGCACACAGTGCCTCCGTATTTTCAAGATTTTCTCTGCAATCATGAGGGCTAGAAGATGACTCCTCTAAATGAACACTGAAATTCTTATGGTTTTATGTTCTTACAATTCTGAGTTTAAGATCCTTTTTGCACGAGATGCTTCCCCGCATGGACACTGATCGTCCAAGGGGGGGAGGAGGGGGACATCCCGTGTAACTGGGGTGGTGCGTGGTTCCATGACCCATGCATGCCCCAGCATCCCCAACTAACCCCACACACACACACACACGGAGCAACCAGCAACAACACAGGATGGATGTGGGGGGGGGGGATGGGTGTGCGCATGTGTGCCCCTGCCCTCATGTGCCCACAGACCTCAACCACTCCAGCCGCAGCCCATTTAAAAAGGGTCTAAGAAATCCCCTAAATTGTGAGACTCATGGTACAATCGTTAGAGGTAGCAATACTGAAATTGGCTTATATATATATATATATTTTACACATTGGACTTTTATACTGCCCCTCTTGCTGATCGCGTCTCGGGGCGGTTTACAACAAAGCAAAAATACAATATAGCATCAATATTAGAAACATTATCAGTAGCCATAATAGTAAAACACAGTTTCCCACCCCTCGATACCCCCCAACAATACATAATATCAAAATAGCTATATGACTAGAGCACAATTCTATCCCCCCATCCATCCATACCCCACTCTCACTGGGGTATTCCCCCCCCTCCTTGAGTTATGCCCTCCTTCTCTCACTGTGGTTGCAACAACCCCAGCCTCCTAATTCCCGGCCTCCCACCACCTGCTCTCACCAGGGGCAGAGACCTAAATCTCAAAAACAGACCCCATCCTCACCCTTCAATACCCAGGCTATTATTCAAACAATCATTCTACACACTACCCACCTTAACCCCACCCACCCCACCCCTCTATCCCCAAAACTGCCAAGTAAAATGGCACAGATCCTTTTCCCTACTCCCTAGATGGACAGAGTGGGCAGGCCATCCCTACAGGTATTTAAGTCCCAGCCAGGCACATTTCCAGCAAGGACTTCTGCAGAAGGCTTCCCAAGGAGCCCGGCGCCTTTGGCAGCAGTGCAGGGCTTGGCTCCACCTGTCCCACAGGTGGAATACGGGAGGGGGGTGATGGTCTGTGCTTTGGCAGGGCTGGGCTCCCACACTCACTGCCAGGGCAAGTGCATAGCGCTCCCAGCCCCCAAGGGTCCTCCCATCGCTGGCAGCTGTTGTATTGTGCTATGGGACTTACCTTTATGTTAGAACTTAGCTCTTGGTGACTTAAAAGCTTGTCATACCCTCTCCAGAAGAAGCTGGTCCAATAAAAGCTATTGTCTGAACTACTTTGTCTTCATCTCTTACTTTTGGGACCAGCACAGCGACCGCATACTCTCTCAGCCTCTCTAGATTACCTTTATGTGAAAAGAGTTGTGCTGCCTGACATACTTAAGTAACGGGTTAAGAAGGTCGTTGTTTGCTACTGTATCTCCCAAGTGAGCGTGGTTGCCATGTTGGTCCAGAAAGTAAGCGATGGAGAGAAATGGCACACGTACGCCAATCAAGCACTTTTAAAATTTCTCTGCATGTTTGGTGTACGTCAGAATGCTCTGCTGTGTATGTTTCAGTCAAGATTGGTGGGATTTTTATGCACATGACCAGGTGCCCAAATCCTACTTTTACATGGATGGGTATTAAAACATGCTTGAATTTTTTATGTGAGAATGGGGGGCCGGGAAAATGGACGTGGCTCGGCAGAACCGTATTCCAAGTGGCAGCTATTTTTTGTTAGCATGGAAGGAAGGGGGTTAAATATGGACCAGGATATCAGTGATTGTGGCTTTGACACTGCCAGCACAAAGGAGTAACAGGAGTGGGGGGCTCCTGATGCGCGCCGGGATGCCACTCTGCTCAAACACCTCACCTGATGTGACTCCCCAGCTGGGGTGGAGGCAGGAGCCCTCTCCAACAGCTCCTCCACTCTGGGCAGAGCCACGATGGGAGGGGTGGAAAATGTGCCTAATGTCTACATGAGAATGCTAAAAGGTAGTGATAATAACATGTGCCTAAAAGAAAATAAGTGGAAAATATGACACGAGAAAGTGGGGTGGCTAATTTTTATGTACATTTACATTTGTACACGAGATAAATTAAGCACATTTTTGGGTATGTGTGTGTCTTGCAAGTTTTTCGTTTAGATCAGTTTCAGTGATAGCTCCAACAATGGGTGCCAGAAAAGCTGTTTATTAAATTTAATAAAGCATAAAGATAAAAACAATAACCCCAATGAATACAGAAAGTAAAAGAGACTTCTCACACATCCCTATATGCACGCCGGGGAACTNCACATGTTTGGCTCGCTGAACTTATCCTGCCGACTACGCCAATTGTCTCGCAAGTTTTTCGTTTAGATCAGTTTCAGTGATAGCTCCAACAATGGGTGCCAAAAAAGCTGTTTATTAAATATAATAAAGCATAAAGATAAAAACAATAACCCCAACGAATACAGAAAGTAAAAGAGACTTCTCACACATCCCTATATGCACGCCGGGGAACTCCTACACCGGCTGCGGGATGATCCTCAAGCGGACCCCAGGTTCTGCTGCGCCCCTCCACACGTCTGCAAAGTAGCCAGCAGCGAAGTTCCAAGATGGTTTCTTAACTGCTGTGTTTTATAGTATTTTAACTTCATAAAACTTATTATGCAATCATTGCGCATGGGTGACCACTTCTGACTAGTGCAGCTGCCTGGCTGAGCATTCTTAGCTTCCAATTAGTCTTTCTCTGAGCCCTGATAAGGGAGCTTTTCACAACATCTCTAACTGGCTTTGACTTTCTGTACAACAACTTATACAATACAGAGAAGTTGCCAAAGAAGCTTACGTAAGATACATCCATTGCATAAAAATGAGTTTCCAGTTCTCAACTTTACATTACACATATGTTTTTACATATCTGTCAATCAAAGTAAATTCTACAATGTATGCAGGCCGAATTAAGATATATAAGTGTCCACTATCTGGCTCATCTGGCACAAAGGTCTTCTCGCAATCTTTTCACTACACTCCACCCCTGGACACTTACATTCTTTCATGTGAGGCCTGTAATTCTTATTTACACTTTCTCACATCTTGCGCATGCAATGTTGCATGTAAAACACAAAACAAATAACTAATACTATACTAATTAAAGTAATTATAACAAGGTACAATACCAAAGTTAAAAATACAATTGTCTTACGTATCTAATCATATTACATATAAGCTTTTTTATGTGCTAACATAAAAACTTAACACAAACATTTCAGTTTCTTTAATAAATTCAGTAGCCCCCACCAGGAAGTAGAAAGTCATGTTGTTGCGAGGCCGGAAGGAATGGTAAGCTTTCTGCAAAATGTAAACATAAATGATAAAATCATACACAAAAGCTATTTTTCCGCAAAGCACTGCAGTTTTGACATGAAGGTTCATAACTGTGTTCAAAGGTGCAAGAGTCATGTTATTGATTACTCTCACGGTCTCAGCTTGCCTCTGTTAAGACAAATAGGTTGTGAGTTACCAGTTTTTATCACCCAGTAGGTATTTTCATTACCTGCTGCTATTACCTTCCCTGCACAATTGGGTTGCCCTGGATATATTATTCATACTTTCTGTTCTGGAAGCCAATCTGTTGAGCCAAATTCTTCCTTCCCACGTTCAGTAGCCACTTCTGGCTTTGATATTTCTACTAGGGGTGAGACATCGGGGCAAATACCGGGTACCGGTTGTACCGGTTCCCGGATTTTAAAAAACTGGCTTACCGGATTAATACCGGTTTACCGGTACCGGATCTTTTACATTGATTTCAATGGGGAACTGTCCCCATTGAAATCAATGGAAAAAACCAAAAACCTCCCCCTCCCAGACTGTACAGGTGGAAGGGGGGACACCCCCCCACCCACCCTGCCCAGCCTGGATTTAAAAAATAAAATAAAATTCCCCTAAATCCCCTAGTGTGGGCTCTGGGCCACGGCCGGCGACCCAGAGCCCGCACCAGCAGCAGGTAATAGGCAGCCTATGGTACCAGTACTGTACTGATCCCTGGAGTGGGGGGTGGTTGGTTTAACACCCCCCCACCCCAGGGATCACCCTACCTCCCCACCCAGGGATCACCTACCTTGAGCTCCGGGCGGCAGCACCGGCGGTCCGGGGGCTTCAGTGCTGGTTGTGGCTGCCAGCTTCAGCATGCTACTAGGCCTTCGGGGAACTTCCGGAAATTCCCCAGAAGGCCTAGTAGCGTGCTGAAGCTGGCAGCCACAACCAGCGCTGAAGCCGCAGGACCACCGCTGCCGCCCGGAGCTCAAGGTAGGCAATCCCTGGGTGGGGAGGTAGGGTGATCCCTGGGGTGGGGGGGTGTTAAACCACCTCCACCCCAGGGATCAGTACAGTACCGGAACTTACCTGTTGCTGGTGCTGGCTCTGAGTCGCCGCCGGCGGCCGGGAGCCCGCACTAGGGACCTAGGGGAAATATTTATTTTTTTAAAATCCAGATTGGGCAGGGTGGGGGGGTGTCCCCCCTTCCACCCGTACAGCCTGGACTTGGGGAGGGATAGTGTTTGGGGTTTTTTGTGCTTTTTACATTGCGGCCATTCATTTGAATGGCCGCAATGTAAAAAAATCCGACACGGGGGGATCCGGTACTGGACCCAATAATACCGGAATAATCTGATACTGCCAGTACACCAAAATACCAGCAGTATTGGATACCGGATGATCTGGTAGTGCCACCCCTAAGGATCTGCTTACAAACCATCTGGGCTATCCCGTCTCCTGTATGGAGTGTGCAGCCATCTTGGGAGGAATTTCAAAGGATCACCTTGATTTCTTCTTGATAGTCTGCAACTACCACTCCTCCCAGGATCTGTATCCCTTTCAGTGCCAGCCCTGACCTGGGGGCTATCCACCCATAGGTATTTGGGGGAACCTGTATCTCCAAACCAGTACTCACCACCTCCTGCCCTTGGGGAGGAAGGGTGACCTCTTGGTATGTGTACAAGTCCACTCCGGCACTTAGAGGGGTAGCTCTTAAGGGCAATTGTGCTTCTGGGTGGATTTTCCACACTTTAAGGGTTTCTTGGCTGTGAGTACTGCATATTTTAGGTTTTTCTAACATTCATTGAAAGGGAGTCTTTCCCTTATTTGGGTGATTGTTTATTTTAAATTCTGCCTGTTCCAGCACCTCGGCCCACCCCTGCAACATGCCCGTAGGGGTAAGCTGTCTTATTCGCTGCTTGAGGAGCCCATTATGGCGCTCCACCAACCCTGAAGCCTGTGGGTAGTGAGGGATATGTAGTGTCCACTGCACATTCCACTTATCTGCCCGTTTCTGAACTGCTTGACCTTTTAAATGACTTTCATTATCAGATTGGATTTCTTCAGGGACCCCAAACCTTCTAATCAACTGACCTAGGCCCTTAAGAGTAGCCTGCTGCGTAGCCCGTTTGCTTGGGCTCACCATGGTGTATCCTGAAAAAGTATTCACTAGGACCAGTGCATACTGGTTCCTCTGGGATACTGGTAGGGGTTCTATGTAATTCACTTGCCAGACTTTCCCCGGTTCTAAACCTCTTTTTAAATGGCCTAATGGCCTTTGCCATAGCAAGTATTGCTTCACTCTCTGGCATATAGAGCATTTTTTAATTACAATTTTTACAGTGTCCACAGGACAAGGAATGCCTCTGACTGTAGCCCATGCCCTAGTACCCACCTCCCCCAAATGGCCAGATTTTTAATGTGCCCATTGGCATAGGAGATGAGGAGCATCCGCCATCACTCCCGAGGTGTCATTAGGGGCTTCCACCCCTCGGAGCTGAACCACCTGATTTACAGCACTGTTGTAGTGAGTAGTTGGGGAGGGGTCCCTTGCATGGGCATTTACATGATACACTGTCATAGGAATTTTTTTGGCAATCTCAATGATCTGTTTTCATATATTATTTCCCCATAATGGCCTGCCATGAATTAACCAATTATCTTGTTCCCATTTGGGGGCCCAGAGTGTCAATCCATTTGCAATGGCCCATGAGTCTATATACAAATGTATTTTGGGTTGGGACATCTCCAGCGCATTCTGAAAGGCCATAGCCATGACCATTAATTCTGCATATTGGCTAGAGTGTTTCTTTCCGTGCCAAATCAAGACAGTGCCTTTAGCTGATTGTAGAGCAGCTGCCTTCCACATCCGCTCCCCCTTAAGGTATTTTGCCGAGCCATCCGTGAACCAAGCATAACATGTGTCTCTCTCTGGCAATTGCTCAAAGGGAACTCCCCACTCGGCTATTGGGGGACAGGGTTCCACAGGCTGTAGGGGGGGGGGGGCAGTAGGGTCTTGTGGTAGCTCTGCTACCCGTTCATGGATGCGTCTCACCCCCTGCTTCCCTCCTGTCACCCTTTCAGATATGTACCATTTTCATTTAACAATAGATGCCTGCTGGGCCCTTCCTACCCGGTGGGTCTGGGAAGCATCCATTACCCAAGGAAGGATAGGGATGCTAGGCCGGAGAACAACTTCATTGCTCTCAGTCAGGTGCTTAGTTTCCACTAGAGCCCAGTAACAGGCAAGCAATTGTTTTTCAAAGGGTGTGTACCTTGTGACTTGATCAGGGAGTTTATGTGACCAAAATTCCAAAGGTACCCGTCAGCCGGGCTGAGTCTGCCACAAGCTCCATGCTGCAACTTCCCCCACAAGGGACATCTGTAGCTCAAAAGGGCATCCTGGTATCACTGGGCCCAGGGGCAGGGGCGGATTAGGAAATCAAAGTGGCCCGGGAAAATTTTGCCGCCGGAGCGCCAGAAACGGGCTAAGCGGGCGTGGCTTGGGGCGTGGCTTGGGGCGGGCAGAGGGTACCAGATTTGGGGCCTATCAGAGCTGAGTCCCCAGACTCAGATCCTCAGAAGCCTGGCAGGGGTGAGCGGGAGGTTATGGGGGGATGGCAGGGGGGAGACTGCCACTGGTGGGGGTACTG
>QEPC01007499.1:3492966-3508456 GCA_003113815.1 Sphenodon punctatus | reverse complement strand
TATATCTACTGGGTCTCCCTTGTCCACATGCTTATTTACACCCTCAAAGAATTTCAACAGGTTAGTGAGGCATGACTTACCTTTACTAAATCCATGTTGACTCTTCCCCATTAAGCCATGTTTGTCAACATGTCCTGTAATTCTGTTGTTAATGATTGTTTCCACCATTTTGCCCAGCACAGACATAAAGATTACTTGTCTGTAATTTCCAGGATCGCCTCTGGATCCCTTTTTAAATATCGGGGTTACATTTGCCACCCTCCAGTCCTTGGGTACAGTGGCAGATTCTAGTGACAGGTTACAAATTACTAACAGTAGGTCTGCAATTTCATATTTGAGTTCCTTCAGAACTCTGGGGTGAATGCCACCTGGCCCTGGTGACTTGTTAGTATTCAGTTTGTCAATTTGCCCTAGAACATCTTCCAATGTCACATTGATTTGTAACAGCCCTTCCAATTCCTCGCCCATAAAGCAAGGATCCGGCGTGGGTACCTCCCCAAAATCCTCCGCAGTAAAGACCAATGCAAAGAACTCATTCAGCTTCTCTGCAATGTCCTTATCCTCCCTGAGAGCCCCTTTTACTCCCTTGTCATCTAATGGCCCAACTGACTCCCTAACAGGCTTCTTGCTTCTGATGTATTTGAAAAAGTTTTTGTTGCTTGTTTTTGCCTCTTTAGCAAGCTCCCTTCAAAATCTCTCTTGGCCTGCCTTATTAACACTTGACATTTATGTTGCCAGAGTTTATACTCTTTTGTATTATTTTCATTGAGACTAGCCTTCCATTTCTTAAAGGATGCCTTTTTGGCTCTAATACCCTCCTTCACCTCCCCATTGGGCCACAGTGGAAGACGTCCGCTCTTCCTGTTTCCTTTTTTTAACTTGTGGGATGCATTTAATCTGGGCTTCCAGAAGGGTGCTTTTAAACAGCCTCCATACCTCTTGCAAACTTGTAGCCCTTGCAACTGGGCTTTTTAGTTTCTTTTTAAGTAGTTTCCTCATTTTGTCATAGTCTCCCTTTTAAAAGTTAAATGCTACTGCTGTACTTTTGTTTATCTTTCTCTTTACAGAAATTATGTCAAATGTGATCATATTATGATCCCTATTGCCTAGTGGCTCTGCCACAGTTACTCCTTGCACCAGGTCCTGCATGCCACTCAGGATTAGATCTAGAATAAATCTATGTCTAGCAACTTTATTTTTATTTCAGCCTTATCCTTGAGGTATCCCTGAGTAGTGACATACAGAGCAGAAAAGCTCAAGTAATTCAGTTTTTGATCAACTTGTCTCAGCCAAAGATTAGGACTAATATCACTAACCACAAGCGATAGCAAGCCTGGAGGATTTAAAAGGGACAGACGGAGCCAAAATATTCCAATGGAGCACCAAAGTAATGAATTTCTACCAACTTCCAGCCTCAACACAGCTTTGGGAATCCCTGCTGGGGCAGCCTAAAGAGTTCTAATAAATTTCCACTGCACTACTCCACTTCATGGCATTTCCCAATGGCCCACAACTGAGCACCGTACAGGAGCTGGGCCAAAAAGATTTGGCCAAAAAGACATGAATGGCCGATGTAACAAAGTTACCTCCGTTAGATGTGAAAAGGCAGAAAATGGCTCTAGCATTTTTATTAGCCTGCTCTGTTGCTGATCTAGCTTGAATTGACCAGGCACCCAAGGACTGGTACACAATCCCTAAGTAGC
The DNA here is from genome assembly GCA_003113815.1 of Sphenodon punctatus. Classification (NCBI taxonomy): domain Eukaryota; kingdom Metazoa; phylum Chordata; class Lepidosauria; order Sphenodontia; family Sphenodontidae; genus Sphenodon; species Sphenodon punctatus. The sequence continues at coordinate 3,506,753 of QEPC01007499.1, read as the reverse complement.
TGTAAGTAACTTGCTCAATTTCATTACCATCTAATTCCCACTTACGATGAACCAATTGTTTGTAGAATATTAGAATTTTAGGTTTTGCATAGTTAAAAAGTACTTCCTTTTATTTATATTTATATAACTACTGCCACTTAATTCATTGGGTGTCCTCTAGTATTAGTATTTTGAGATTATTTAGTCTTTTGAGATTATTTGTCAAAATTATTTGACAATTGTTTATAATTATTTATAATTATTTGGCAATTTATAATTATATATTATCTATAATTATTTGACAATTATTTGAGATTATTTCTCAAAATTATAATTTTAATTATAATTAATTATAATTAATTAATACAATTTATAATTATAAATTATTTATAATTATTTGACAATTATTTGAGATTATTTCTCAAAATTATTTAGTATTTTGAGATTATTTGTATTTTGAGATTATTTAGATTAAATAATCTGAGATTATTTAGTAGTTAGTATTATTTATTTGGAGATTATTTAGTATTTTGAGATTATTTAAGTACTTCCTTTTATTTATATTTAAATACCTACTGCCACTTAATTCATTGGGTGTCCTCTAGTATTAGTATATTGAGATTATTTTGATGTAATTTGAAGAAAAACATCAGTGTTTTTGATTAATTTATTTTTTCTGCTTTGGCCTCATATCTTTTTTGGCCATGGAAACTGTATTTGTACTATACATATGAAGAGTTTTCAATCACAGGCTGTTTTTAAACAAGATGCTCCCACGCATGGCCACTCAGGGTGAAAACAGACATGACGCTAACCACCCTTTAACCACCCTTGGTGGTTATTTATGCATGTTGCAGGGCTGCATAGGGCACCAATACAGCCCTGCAACATGCATAAATAACCACCAAGGGTGGTTAAAGGGTGGTTAGCGTCATGTCTGTTTTCACCCTCAGGCGTCACTCATCCAACCTCTCGTCTGAAGGTGGTGCAGGAGAATATGCGCTCCCACTCACGGCTACTCACAACACTCTGCCGAGAAATTTGGAGAGTGCTGTGCGTGGAAAGCCAAAAAGTGAGTGGTGATGGGCACCCACACATCTCCTGCCCGTATGAACTGGGGCAGCTACCCATGCCAGAAGACAGGTCCTCGGCTCAGAGGCACTGTGGGCAGGAAACATGGCCTTTGAAACTGCCATGTCCCAGGTGTGACTTGCAAAGGCCAGCCCAACGCTCTTCCCCATCTGCCATAGTCTGTGGCAAGGGGAGTGCGAGGCAGCTGCCACGGGAGCCACGTTGGGAGCCACCTGTTAGAATCCCTCCCCACGCACTCTACCTGAATGGCTGCTCTGCCGCTGTGCCATTCAGTGGCCACGGCCCTCCTCCCTCACCTTGCTTGTTTAAAAACACCAACAGCTGTTGCTTGAAAAGTACCAACGCTTTACTATTTACTTGGCCGTTGGCCACAAGGCCCTTGGAGTTTAGTCTAGTTGGAGGGAAGACGTGTATATAGCTTTAGAATGCCATCTTCAAGGGACAACTGTAGAAGAACAAAGTGGTGGGGTTTTTTGCTAGCCTTGAACTAGCTCTTAAGTTTCAAGCATGAATAATATTTTTATCTGTGTGTAGAGCGATCCCACAATGGCAAATGCTGAGTTACACACATTTTCTCTCTAGTGAAAGAAGTTACAAAACTGTAAGTGCCAACCAAATAAATGAATAAATCCTCCAACTGAAAAGTTGTAAAAGCTCAGACCTCATGTCCATGATGTCCATGGAATTTTTAGGATTTCCCCTGAGGTTGCCAGTTATCACACTTTTGGATTTGGAGGTCCTCTTTATCTGGAATTAACTTCACCAGAATCCATCGCACGTCTTGCTTCCCCTATCTTCAAAAGCAATTTATTATTTGCAGCATGACTAATAGCCCTACATTTATTGCCTGCTCTTTCTAATTCTTGGTAAAAATTCAGCTCCTCTCCCATTAAGATAATTCATTTCTTTTTTAACATTCAGACTGAAGTCAGGCTGCCTGTTACGTAATTTGAACTAAGACTATTATAAGGGGCCTAATCCTGAAAAGCCTTGCTCAGTCTAGACCTCAGTGGGCCAACTCAATTGTATTAGGGTGTGCAAGACCAGGCCCACGGCACTGTATACTTCCCAGTAGATCCTTCCTGAGCAATATAAACAGCAGCAACTTCAGAACTTGTGAAAAGATGAATATATTTGAGTTTTAATTCTCAATGTTGTAGCACCACTCCCCCATCATATTTTCACTTGTAAAAAAAGGAAGGAAACCGGCAACCATTCAATGTTCTGGCAGGAAAAGTGTCTTAAGGGATACTGGAAGCATAGCTCAGCCCAGGAAAGATTAATAGGACTTGCCTGACTATTAGGAATTAATATTTGCACTTTGTCCCCTTCCATATAATTGCTTTATTCCCCTGAGCAGCAATTGTTCCAGGCTGGTGCTAAGATAAAATTTTAAACAGGCAAACTGAATAAAAATATCAAGGAAAGAAAATCAAATTAACAGTGGAACAGTAGAATAAAATTGTTTTATGAAATTTCCTCTGTCATGAAAAGTCCATCTTACACGCAAACCAGGGTCAGCTTCTATAAAATATGCACATTTAGGGGCTGATCCAAGCTGAGCATCCGGAACAGCACGATATGCATGCAACACATGCACACCCATCAAGTATGAACCATCCAGTGCATTGTGTGTGCAGTGCACAGTCTGTGGCATGCACGCGTACACGTTGGATCAGGCCTTCGTCAAACTGGAAGATGATTCTAGCCTGCATTTGCAGTGAGCAGCCTGCCACATCAGTATATAATAATAATAATCATAATAAATTATTGTTATTAATGATATAATTTTATTTATATGGTGCCAAATGGTGTCATATGGTCATTCAGGAAAGAAATGAGAGTAACTCATTAGAGTAATGCAACTACATAATAAATAAATAAAATGTTGTGGTGTTATAGAAGTAGACAGGGCTGAAGTGCTGATGTTTTGGAAATTCTCCCTAGCTTGCCTCATGGACACATTTTGTGTGACTCCCCTCCCTCCTTTGGGGAGGACCAGTACTCTAAAGAATCTTCTCTCTACATTGGAAAATAGTGTCTAGGCAAGCGATTTCAACATCTTAGCTTTAGCATTGGGATGGGGGCGATGTTTGCACGTCTACAAGTTAGTAGTTTCTTCTCATTTGCTCATGTGCCTAGGGGAACCGAAAAATCAGTACTGACCTATGATCCACATTTTACTCCCAAGCAATGAAGAAGGAGGGGAAGGCTGCTGGTGCAGTGTTTCAAGAGAGAGTGAAACAAAAATAAAAACATGGCATTTTCTGCCACCAAGTGGTCATACTGTGATATAGCAAATGGAATAACCCTACTCTTTTTTTCTGAGAAAGGGCAGTGTAACAAAGGGGTATTTTCAGACGTTACGAGATCACAGTGAACCACGGTCGATCCCGCGGCGGGGCCAAAGCACCCTGAACGTCTATTTTGCGGGTGCCAGATGTTCACCACAGTCAATCCCCACCAGGGGTCAAAAATAACCATGCTTCCAGAGGTCCGGCCCAGACCATCTCAGAAAGTGTTGTCAAAGCGATTCCCACCAGGAAACAAAAAAAAGTAATGTCTGAATGGCAACCACTGGCCGGAATCAAGCAGAACGATTCCCAGCTGGGGACAAAGCACGCAGCATCACTGCCAGGCAACGAGCAACAACACGGGCCGGGGAGGGAGATTTAAAGGGCACCTGGCAGTAGGGGGACGAGGCGGGATGGAGCGAGGTGGAAGGGAGAGGAGAGCTGAGGGCGAGCGAACAAGGGAGCAGGAAGTGGTGGAGGTGCAGGCAGAGGAGGCAGTGGTCATGCTGAACATGGAGGCAGTGGGGGGACAGCAGCAGCAGCCGAGACGGGCTGCCCCGGTGCCTTCTGGGTGTTTTGACCACAACCCGAGATCGGTGTAACGTCTGTTGTGCTGCCCCAGGCCGTGGTCTACCGGTCCAATTCCCTGCCGTGGTCCCGCTCCCATCACGTCTGTTTGGGGCCATTCTTGTCCACGGGCGGTGGTTAGCCAGCTCTCCACCGTTGGGAATCCACTTTGTTGAATCGGGCGCCCGTAATGTCTGAAATCACCCAAAGATTCACACCTACCTGGCAATTGTATTCCTTCCAGCATTTAATGGAAATGCTATTCAGATTGTTCTGTCAAATGGAAGCTTCCATTGGCAACCTCCAAGTCTGGGGCCTCCAATCTGCATGGACAGCAGTCTTGTAATGGGGGGTGGGGTGGGGGGGCTCTTGCTCCTTATCAAAATGAGCAGGAGCCCCAGCAGCCTTGCCTGAAGGGTCTATTGGATTTAGGGCCCAGTCTTAAAACTTAAAAAATTAACTTTTTAAATTTCAATAATTCAAATTAGTTTCTTCAAAGCCTCAGCCCCTTTGGAAATGAAATTTTGAAGAAGTTATCTTGAATTCTTGAAATTTAAGCCTTATTCTTAAAATTAAGACTTAACGATGCAGTCCTCTGGCAACTAATGCTTATGCTGGCAGTCACTGCACATGCTAGACCCACTAAAGTGAATGGTGCTTGGCTTGCACACAGGCTGGTGATTAGCAAGTGTATTCTCTACTGAACAATCACTCTGAAAAAGAAAAACATGATGCTGCCAAATATTTACAAGAGGGGGGGGGAGGGCGGGAAGCTTCACCCAAGAACCGTTCTATTACTTGCTCATTTTCCTTAAATGCTTACTTTTTTCAGCTTGGCCAAAGTAAACAATCAAGTCTAAGAAGTTCTGATGATCTTCATTTGAACAGTTTAAGTAATCCTCCAAGACAGTACCAGGTAAAAATGCACTTTAATACACAACTATATCAATGATTCTTGATTGTCTAGAGAAGGACCGTGAGCCATGTGAATTATGGTAAAACCATGCTCTTCTGGGAAACTTTAGATTTTCAATTTGGAAATTTAAAATTAATTGGGAACAGTATTTTGACTGAATTGCAGGACCTACATTCTCCATTATCTTATGTCAGTTAGAGAGATTTTTAGATCCTTGGGTGGTGTTAATTGACTCCGTAGGGACAAATGTCTTTTTTTAAAAAAATTAACTTTTATTGTACAAGAATGATTGTTGTTTACATTCAATACATGAATCTGAACTTTCACTGTATGTATATACATTTGACTATCCCATTCCTGGCCTTTAGCTGGATAGTGGTAAATAATACATGACTGCACGTACATTCTGCAATTACAAGAAACCTTTATTTTTTGACAAGTAACTAATCACCTTAAGTATATACAAATTAAACTTGAAATAAAAATACCTGACGTTATATATAACGTGACTCCAAATCAAATTTAGTAGTATTAGAAAAATGTCTACTTTGTCATAATGCATATATAGGTATATTAAGAAGCAATGTTCAGATCAATAGTCTAGAAGAAGAGATCATCTGCTCCTTTAATAAAAAGCAAACTTTTAATACTGACAATAATCATGGGCTGGTAAAGTTGGAAACTAATTTAATTGTAAGAAATATTGACAGAGCCCTGGTGTTTCAGGGTCAATAGAAGGAAGTCCAATTCTCAAAAAATTAATTTAACTCTTCTCTCCTTCCTCACTCTAGAAGATAATGAAACGCCTCATTAAGAGATATGTACTGAAAGCCCAGATAGATAAAGAAAGTGATGAAGTCAATGAAGGTAAGTTTTGCAAGTGGATTCACTCAGTTTTATGACTAACCACAGAACTGAAATCAGCAAACAGTAAAAATGATTACACTGATATTTTCTAAAAATGTTTCCCAAAATCTTTGCAAGAGTTATATATTGCAAGTTCACTGAACACAGAGGTGGAGGGAGCCCCATAAATAATCACAGTTCACAACTCAACAAAAGGAAGTGTTGAGAGATCAAAATGAGAGATTAAAATTAAGGGAGTGATAATGCTTGGTTTTCAGTTTTCATAATCATATTTCACTATCCACCTATCACATGACAAGTGTGACACCACTACCTGTAGCTATACATTCTTCTAATCTAGGAGTTGTTAAACTTTGAGCATTTTTAGATGAGACCTCATTTCTCCCGGACATCTGAGTTGCGTGGGTGTTAGACATTCACCCCTGCTACTGGAAGTTGTCCGGGCATGCTTTGAGGTCTGGACTTGTAAAGCCCCAATATTGAGGATCTCCAAGCATGTGCGAGTCCGGTTCTCCAAGCATTTGTGAGTAGGGGTGGGACACCGGGGAGAATACCTGTATCGGCATACTGGATCTTTAACATTGGACGTTTTACCATTTTTTTTTACATTGCGTCCGTTTATCTCAATGGCCGCAATGTAAAAAAAACTGTAAAGTGCCCAATGTTAAAGATCCGATATGCCAACAGGTAAATATAGAATTTATCAGATTAATCTGATACACCCAAATACCAGTAATATCGGTTCTCGGGAAAACTGGAATTCCCACCCCTATTTGCGAGTTCTCTCTCACCTGCTATTTCCAATGGTGCCTGGCCAACTTCCAGTAGTAAGAGTGAAGTCTAATTTTCCCCCATGTGAGTTTGTTTCTCCCGGTCTCAGAAGTCTGGGAGAAATGAGGTCTCATCTAAAAATGCCCAGTGTCAGTTATGTTATAATACACATTACCTTATGTGCACCTTTGCTTAGAGCTTCTGTTATATGAAAAAAAGAATATTGGGTAAGAATCTAACCCATGCATTGTCCAGTCTCTTTCAAGGGCTGGAATGTTTTTGATGGATCTGGCTGCTCTGATTGGTCTGGCAAAACAGACTAGAATATGATCCAATCTTTGTTTTGCTGGAACAAGTGTATTGATTCCACCTCCTAATGAGCATGCACAAACTGGTGGTGCAGTGTAGGCCACTGCCATTTTGTGCATATGCAGTAGGAGAAGGAATCATTCTGTCAGAACTTGGGTCAAAATTCTGCCATGGAATTCCAACCAACATTCTGAAAATGTGAAAAATCCCATGAAGACTGAAGGGCTGTTTCGATGAGGTGCTGGAGATAGAGGTGGCAGGTGCTGACAAACATGGCACTGGCTCTTGGCTCACTGGAGAAGGCACCTGGAGCTCTGGCAGAGAGAAAGCAGGACATTTTGATGTCCCAGTGAGACTAGCCTGGGCTCTGGGGCAGTGGACCCTCTTGCCCCACCTGTGGATATGCCCCTGGGGTGGGTGGAAACTAACAATGGCATTGAGTCTTTCAATGAAGATAAAATACCTTTCTAAATGATATGCTTAATCCACCAAATTGTATTTGGGGATCTAAAGTTCTCCAGCTGTACCTGCTTTCTGGAACCTGCTTTAATGGATATAATTGCCTCAAGCCAGGTGTTTTCAGTAGAGGTCAGGAGTAGGTCAGGTGACCTGGAATCCCTGACATAAAAATCTGGACTGGTAGGCTAACCAGAGAGGAAGTTTTGGAGAGAGGAATTCTAAAGCAGGGCCTCTAGTTCAGGGAAGAACCTGAGAGGAAATCCCTGAAAAGGGAAGCAGGAGTGATGAACTATAATCAAGAAACCTGAGTTGATAAAAATAATTCTGAAGCCAGCTTAGTAACCTTGGTGAAGACTAGCAGTCAAGAAGGAACTGTTGGGAACATGTTGAACAGCTGTGGAATAAAGTTGCCAATGCTTGAGAAAAACTGCAAATCTGGTGCCTTGTTGTTGGGGAAACTGAGTTGCAGGTCATGGTAGACCACGCTGCATACAGAAATAAATTCCATAGCCTTTGTATACAGGACAAGAGGTTAGGCTAGATTATCATAATGGTCTTTTGGGGCCTTGAAGGGGATAAAACTATGGAACTTTCTTCTCCTTTGCTTCTTTTCAACTGAACCTTTTGGTCTTCTGTCTTGTAGGTGAGCTGAAGGAAATTAAACAAGACATCTCAAGTCTCCGTTATGAACTCCTTGAAGAGAAGTCTCAGAACACAGAAGACCTGGCAGAACTCATTAGAAAACTTGGGGAAAAACTATCCATTAGGTCAAAACAGGAAGAAAGCAGCAGATAACTGAAGCATTTTTCAAAAGTGAAACTCAAAGTCAACAATTTGCTTAAAGCCATAGTAATTCTCTCATTGTTCAAATTAAACTCACATTTTTACAGCAGATCCAGAAATGAAATCATTCCAGTTCTTTGGAATGATCTTTCTTACATCTGTAGTTGAGGGAAATGGCATTTGAGCCTTCCATGGAAAAGGACGGTTAAATGTATTTAGCACTCATCAAATAAGTCTTGGGAAGCCAATCCACTAAGGATTAAGGCTGCTGTTTTAACTCCAAAAAATCTAAACCCCACAGATTTTAACCACTTACTTATTTACTTTAGTCTTTTCTTTCCTAAACTTGTAGAAGCAAAATAAAATGAAATTGAGGAAGATAATACACATAAAGACAGGTTTAACATCAACTTCAAAACCCATTTTATTTTATTTTTAAAGAGATTGCTGCCAAGCAGGAAGAAAATGCCTTTTCTGCTCAGTTTGCAAATAAAGTGCAAAACTATGGAAGTCATTTATCTGAATATGTTTCCTTTTGAGAGGTTTGTCATGTCATCATGTAAGCTAATTTCTTACAATTCAGCCCATCATATTTTTAAAATGTTAACACTGAGAAATCCAGCCAGGCTGATAGCTGGATTTTAACATGAGTTACTGCACTAAGAAACCACCACTTTTCAAAAGCAATTTTTAGGCTCATAGCAAACCTCAGATGCAAACGCACCTGAAACTTGGGGAAATTCACATCCATTTCCAAAATTCAGAGTTGCCCTTGATGGCTTGACCCAAACCCACAGGACCAAATACTTAAAGGAGTCTGACTATCCTTCTCTGGTTGATGCTTATGTCTAGAATAGACCAAACCCAAGTCCCAGATGCAAACCACTTCATATTCGCAAAACCTCTGCTTCTGGACATGAGTTTCCTCAAAATTTATGTTTTGATTACATAATCAGTTTTGATTCGAGCCCATCTTTACTACTGAGAAAACATAGTTTGAAAAGTTCCTTCAAAGTTAAGCTTTGTGGAGCATATTCTTTATGGAATGTATTCAAAATTAAATTTTGCCATCTCTTTAAATCTCTCTGCAGATTGAAATGTCTATGCCCTCCCACCTGCCAAAAAGAAATTATGTTTTTCTTTTTAACTTAGTAGCTAAAAGGGGTGATTTTATTGATGAAGTACTGGATGCCATTTTGAAAGCAAACAGAAATGCATTTTTGAATTATTTTTAAGTGGGATCTAATGTAAAAACCAGTGTCCGTTCTGGAGTGTAAGTGAAATAATTATTGAGGTCAGCATTCCTATGAGACAGCCATCTTGTGAATCCTCAGTCTGCACAAGTTCTGTGATACATTAGAACCTGTTAGCCTTATCAGACCAGTCAGTAATGGAAAGTGTGCAACAATCCATATGCTGTGAGTCACAAGCCCATTGAACTCAGGGACTAGAAGCTTTAAGGGCCTCTCTCAGGAAGGGAAGGAAAATGAGATTATGAAATGGTCCCACAACAGCGTCATTATGGTAATGCATGAAAGCACAATGGCTAAAGCTGGGGAAATGATGGGGAATGTAGTGACCATCCTTTGAGAATGAAAAATTATAAATTAAAAATATAGAATTTTAGAAATTAAAAACAATTATATAATTAAAACCATTCTGTGGTACGTTTACAGATGCAAAAATAAGTCAGGCCTTTTTAAAACAGGCAGCGAGGGGTGGTGTGGTCTGGGCTGGAGTGCGGCGGGTGGAGTAGCGTTGTGGGGTTAATGGGTGGGGGGAGGGTGCAGACGGGCACATACCTATCTCCAACCACTTCTACCATCTACACTCATGGAGCAACCTGCCTTTTTGCCAGTTGCTCTGTGCGTGGATGATGGGTAGAGATGGACGGAGATGAGTGGGTCGCGGGGATGTGCACATACACCCACCCACCTCCCGCGGTGTTTACATGGGTGGCACCAATGCATACACATGCAGCGATCCTGTGTGCGCATGCTTGGGTCCGTCTTGTGTAAAAAGGGCCTCTATCTCAATGAAAACTAAGCTTTTAAGTGCAATTTTTGGCTTTTGAAATGCTACCTCTCTTTTTGAAATACTCCCTTTAGCATGGATAGGGAGCTTTACAACTGTTTAGCCCAATCCCAAATGCTGTGGATTGTTTGTGGAGCCGCACGCACACAGAGCCATGAGCAAGCCGCACAGATTCCTATTGCGGACACATTGAGCCCTGCAAATCATGTGAGCATGCGTGCACTCACATAGGGTCCGCAGGGTTCGGGATCAGACTCATTGAGATTACTTTGCATCCATTTTAATCTAGGTGTTCCAACAGTCAGATTTTCAAAACAGCCTGCTACTTTGGATGACCACTAGCTTAAAATACTCCAGGCAGTTTATACCGAAGGCAAGGCTGGCTTTGTTTTTATGGCAGCCACTAAAAGGGGAGGTAAGTGTCCAACTCTTACCGACTTCTTAGGCCACTGAGTCACTGGGTGTGTTTACACACACATTTCTCCTGCATGTTTGCTGTTACATCCTGAATTTTCTGTGTCTAAATCACTCACCCAGATCTTAAACGGCTCTTTGAACTTCTGCATAGAACTTCAGGTTCTCCCAGAACTTTTGTGTGTAAAAAGTTCTCCTGGTAAACTGCTTTGCTCCAGGTAGCTGTGGTCACTTGATTTCCATGGCAGCCCCTCACATCTACAGCTGCGACTACTTTAGGCTGCCTCAGGGCAGTGTTTGTGTGAAAAATGCATCCGGAACTTACTTGTGGACTTGTAAACCCAGAAAATTGAAAAATCTTGAACTTTAAGGTATGTGTAAAAATGCTCACTGACTTCATTATGACCACTTAGGCCTCATTAAAGTCACTGCATATTGATGGCCTAAGTTTCCTAAGCCCCCCATGAAATCTGTGGGCTATAAAACAGGAGTGGGGAACTTGCAGACTGTATCTGTCCCACAAATGTTTTGTTGTTTGACCCCTTTCCAATTCTTCCATCTGTCCTATGGAAACAGTGCCTACCCTCAAACACTGTAAGAGTGAGCTTGGGGAAGGAGATAGAGATGAGGGAATGCTCTCCAGAACAGGGGATGGACCCATGAGACAGATCCAGGATCTGGACCCACGAGACAGATCCAGGACCGGGGATGGACCCACGAGACTGATCCAGGATCTGGACGCACCAATTCTTTCCCCATCCTGAGCACATACATTAACCACCCCTGCCCCAGATCCTTTCTGGCCTGCAAAGCTACTAATTTTCAAAGTCACCAAAGGGAGGGAAAGGATTCCTCACTCATGGTAAGACTACACTTTTCAAAACTGGGCCCTGTTTTTTTTAATGTCCTGCTGACACAACTTGGATTCACCATTCCAAGACAATCTCAGGATGTACCTTGTACCACTCCTTCGACAATGAAGCCTATCCACTTCATCTTAAGCTGGTCACCCAAGATATCAGGTGGTTTGAAAATATGGCTGTAGGAAACTTTAGGCAACAATTTCAACAGAATTCTTTCAGTATGAGAAAGTTCTTGATGTTCATTCTAAAAAAAAGGTTTCATAAACAAACCCCAAATAATCAGGTACCCTTGAAGTAAATATTTTTAGTGCAAAGGTTTAAAGGACACTGTGAAATTGCTTAAGCCCAAACTTTAACTTATCTTAAAATTGAAGGACCACGATGTATATATGTGTTTCATGAAGATATGCATATGGTTTTTTTTTATTAAATGAAGATATTTTATATGTGGTTATTACTTATGGAAGAATTTGTTAAATATACTGCAGCAGTCCAATGCCAAATGTAGTGTGACAGATGATGTAATAATTAAAATGGACACCATACCAAATACACTATGAGAGAAATGAAAATGTACCAGTCTGTGACACATTGAATAAACCTACAGCTTTTCCATTGCAGGGCTCCTTTGGTTACGTGGTGATAGATGGTTTTATACTTTAATTGACAAGCAATCAATTGCCTTCAAAATGCTTTAAACTAGGGAATTATCTAATAACTCATTTTGATTAAAAGTGTAAAAGTGTTTATTGATTTTGAAGGGAGGCTTGCTAAAGAGGCAAAAACAAGCAACAAAAACGTTTTCAAATACATCAGAAGCAAGAAGCCTGCTAGGGAGTCACTTGGGCCATTAGATGGCAAGGGAGTAAAAGGGGCGCTCAGGGAGGATAAGGACATTGCAGAGAAGGTGAATGAGTTCTTTGTGTTGGTCTTCACTGTGGAGGATTTGGGGGAGGTACCCAGGCTGGATCCTTGCTTTGTGGGCGAGGAATTGGAAGAGCTGTTACAAATCAATGTGACGTTGGAGGATGTTCTAGGGCACATTGACAAATTGAATACTAACAAGTCACCAGGGTCAGATGGCATTCACCCCCAGAGTTCTGAAGGAACTCAAATATGAAAGACCTACTATTAGTAATTTGTAGCCTGTCACTAAAATCTGCCACTGTACCCGAAGACTGGATAGTGGCAAATGTAACCCTGAAATTTAAAAAGGGATCCAGAGGTGATCCTGGAAACTACAGACCAGTAAGCTTGATGTCTGTGCCAGGCAAAATGGTGGAAACCATCATTAAAGTCAGAATTACAGGGCATGTTGACAAAAATGGCTTAATGGGGAAGAATCAACATGGATTTAGTAAAGGTAAGTCATGCCTCACTACCCTGTTGAAATTCTTTGAAGGTGTAAATAAGCATGTGGACAAGGGAGACCCAGTAGATATAGTGTACCTGGATTTCCAGAAAGTATTTGATAAGGTCCCTCATGAGAGACTTTTGAGAAAATTAAAAAGTCATGGGATAGGAGGTATTTTATTACTTTGTAAAGTGCCATGTACACTGCTGGCGCTATATAAATGTTTGTTAATAATAATAATAATAATAATAGTGTCTTACTATGGATCAGAAACAGGTTAAAAGATAGAAAGCAAAGGGTAGGACTAAATGGCCAGTTTTCACAATGGAGAGATTTAAAAGTGGTGTCCTTCAGGGATCTGTATTGGGATCAGTGCTGTTTAATGTATTCATTAATGATTTGGAAAAGGGTGTTAAGAGTGAGGTGATCAAATTTGCAGATGACACCAAGTTATTCAAGGTAGTTAAAAAACAAACAGACTGTGAGGAACTGCAACAGGATCTTACAACACTGGGTGCCTGGGCATCCAAATGGCAAATGAGATTTAATGTGGACAAGTGCAAAAAGTGATGCATGTAGGGAAATATAATCCAAACTATGTGTACACAATGCTGGGTAGGGGTTGGAAACCGGTAGAATCCGGTATCCGATAATGCCGGTATCAGGCGTACCGGCATTATCGGATTCGACCCGGTAATCCGGACCGGATTCCGGGGTACCGGATTTTTCTTGCATTGCAGCCATTTAAAAATGGCTGCAATGTCAAAAAACTGCCCCAACAAAAAAGTTTTTTTCAAAAAAAACCTCCCCGACTCCAGGCTGCGCGGGTGGAAGGGGGGACACCCCCCACCCACCCTGCCCAGCCTGGATTTTTGTTTTAAAAAAGAGTAAAGAAAAGAGTCAAAGACCCAGAGGCGAGGCGAGCCCACCCCCCAGCACCAGCAGCCGCGGCGTCCTCGCAGCCGCCGGTAAGTATGACCCGATCACTGGGGGGGGGGTGTTTAACACACACACACACACCCCAGGGATCACCCCTACTAAAGGTCAGTGCGCTTACCTTTGGGAGCTCCGGCGGCGGCGGGCGG